>CAXKVI010000001.1:62792159-63096521 GCA_964058755.1 Campiglossa producta | reverse complement strand
GTTTGTTATTACCACGGGCAGGTCATGTCTTAAAATCAGAACAAAATATTAAGGGGGCGTGGCACCTCCCATACAAACTGAATTTTTCAAGTTGAATATCTTCAAAAGTGTTTAAGGTAGGAACATGAAAATTGGTACAGAGCTACAGGATAACAGCACCACTCTCACCTATAAAACCGGGGGTTATCCAATAAGGGGGCGTGGTACCTCCCATACAAACTAAATTTTTTAAGCAGAATATCTGTGAAAGGGTTCAAGGTAGGGACCTGAAAATTGGTATAGACCTATATGGTATCAAAAGCCTTCTTACACATAAAAGAAGGGGTAATCGGAAAAGGGGGCGTGGCACCTCCCATACAAACTGAATCTTTCAAGGTGAATATCTTCAAAAGTGTTTAAGGTAGGAACATGAAATTTGGTATAGAGATATAGGATAACAACACCATTCTCACCCATAAAACTTGGGGTTATCGAAAAAGGGGGCATGGTACCTCCCATACAATCTTTAATTATTTTGGTTGTTAATCTATATACATACTAGCTTACCCGGCAGACGTTGTCCTGCCACAAATTTATTTCCCTGTCTGTTTCTCTAACCCGATCCCTATATCTATTTTAAACCATATCCCTATCTCCTTCATATAGGAGAAACCACGCCCCCTTTTTTCTTATCCCCAGTTTTTTTTTGGAGGTGTCCGGGATTGATCTTATATAACTCCTCACAAAATTTCAGTGGTCTAACCTAAATACTTCTAGAGATATGGACTATGAAGTATTTTATTCGTATGGGAGGTGCCACACCCCCTTTATCGTTAACTCGAGTTTTTTGGGAGGTATTAGGGATCGATCACATATAAACCCTCACCAAATTTCAGTGGTCTAACATAAATACTTGCTATGAAATGTTTCCTTCGTATGGGAGGTGCCACGCCCCCTTTTTCTTTATCTCCAGTTTTTTTGGAGATGATGGGATTAATCTTATTTAACTCCTCAAGAAATTTCAGTGGCCTAACCTAAACACTTCCCGAGATATGGACTATGAAGTATTTTATTCGTATGGGAGGTGCCACGCCCCCTTTATCGTTAACTCGAGTTTTTTGGGAGGTATTAGGGATCGATCACATATAAACCCTCACCAAATTTCAGTGGTCTAACATAAATACTTGCAGAGATATGGACTATGAAGTATTTCATTCGTATGGGAGGTGCCACGCCCCCCTTTTCGTTATCCCCAGTTTTTTTGGAGGTGGTAGGGATCGATCTCATATAACCCCTTACCAAATTTCAGTGGTCTAACATGAATACTTCCAGAGATATCGACTATGAAATATTTAATTTGTATGGGAGGTGCCACGCCCCCGTTTTCTTTATCCCCAGCTTTTTTGGAGGTGGTAGGGGTTGATCTCATATAATCCCTTACCAAATTTCAGTGGTCTAACGTGAATACTTCCAGAGATATCGACTATGAAGTATTTCATTCGTATGGGAGGTGCCACGCCCCCTTTTTGGTTAACCCCCAGTTTTATGGGTGAGAATGGTGTTGTTATTCTATAGGCCTGTACCGATTTCCAGGTCCCTACCTTAAACCCATTTAGAGATATTCACCTTGAAGAAAAATGTTTGTATGGGAGGTGCCACGCCCCCCTAATATTTTGTTCTGATTTTATAACATGACCTGCGCGTGGTAATAACAAATAAACCCCCTAAAGGAAGTATATGATTTGGTTCAGCCGTTTTCGAGTTTTAGCGTAACGACTGAACACCATTTCATTTTTATATATATAGATTGTATGGGAGGTACCACGCCCCCTTTTTCGATAACCCCAAGTTTTATGGGTGAGAATGGTGTTGTTATCCTATAGCTCTATACCAATTTTCATGTTCCTACCTTAAACACTTTTGAAGATATTCAACTTGAAAAATTCAGTTCGTATGGGAGGTGCCACGCCCCCTTAATATTTTGTTCTGATTTTAAGACATGACCTGCGCGTGGTAATAACAAACAAATCCTCCAAAGGAAGTATTTCATTTGGTTCAGCCGTTTTCGAGTTTTAGCGTTACAATTATACACCATTTCATTTTTATATATATAGATTTTCTTCCGTAAAGTTTTGTCGTATGTTACATTTGGCAACAGTTTCGCAGGAACAATGTATGACGTACGACAAATAATTATCGGATTTTGGTCTAAATTTAAGATGTTCGAAATTAGTTAAATATGACATTTTGTTTTTTATAAAAATAAAATAAACAGTTTTTCACTTAAAAGCACATTCTGCTTATAACCAAACCAAAAATGTATCTTAAATATAAAAAATTTAAAAATTTCACTCAATATCTCGGAAACTAAAGGAGATATCAAAACCCTGATGACTCCATTCGAAAGATCTCGATCAGTTCAGTATAACTGCATTTATAACTCAATTCGACCAAATTTTCACATACGACAATCCGGGCGACGATATTTAACTTATTTCAAACATCTTAAATTTAGACCAAAATCCGATAATTATTTCTCGTACGTCATACATTGTTCCTGCAAAACTGTTGCCAAATCGTCGCCCGGATAAATGATTGTCGTATGTGAAAATTTGGTCGAATTGAGTTATAAATGCAGTTATACTAAACTGATCGCGATCTTTCGAATGGAGCCATCGGGGTTTTGATATCTCTTTTAGTTTCCGAGATATTGAGTGAAATTTTTCAATTTTTTATATTTATGATGCATTTTTGGTTTGGTTATAAGCAGAATGTGCTTATAAGTGAAAAACTGTTTATTTTATTTTTATAAAAAACAAAATGACATATTTAACTAATTTCAAACATCTTAATTTTAGACCAAAATCCGATAATTATTTGTCGTACGTCATACATTGTTCCTGCAAAACTGTTGCCAAATGTAACATACGACAAAACTTTACGGAAGAAAATCGCTTATAAATTCTAAAATAATTAACAAAACCCGTTAAAAAGTAATTAATTAAATAATTTCTTGGACCAGTAAAATTCTCCCAAACTTTGGACTAAATGCAATGAAGCGTTTTTGAGAAATTGAACTCCAAACTTCAATTCTCATTTCCCAAAAGTCGTCAAATGTAACATACGACAATCATTTATCCGGGCGACGAAATGACAAAAACGACAAAACTTTACGGAAGAAAATCCTTTATAAATTCTAAAAAAATTAGCAAAACCCCTTAAAAAGTAATTAATTAAATAATTTCTTGGACCAGTAAAATTCAAACCTTTGACTTTGGACTAAACGCAATTAAGCGTTTTTAAAAAATTGAACTGCAAACTTCAAGTCTATATATAGAGCTAGATATGCCAATATGGGTATGAAATGAAATGTATTTACGACTGTATTCCAAATTAGATAATTTCAAGCAGGGTTCCCACTTAAGGTTGCCACCTAACCGCAATTTATTTATTTTTTCGTATATTTCGGGAACTGCTTGACCGATTTGTATATAATTGGGATATAGACAATTTGATTCATTCTAAGATTTTATACATGGGTGTTGTCACTTGGGGCGGTTTACAGGGTTGCCACCTATCCCAATTTCTTTTTTAAATATAGAGCTAGATATGCCAATATGGGTATGAAATGAAATGTATTTACGACTGTATTCCAAATAAGATAATTTCAAGTAGGGTTCCCACTTAAGGTTGCCACCTAACCGCAATTTATTTATTTTTTCGTATATTTCGAGACTGCTTGACCGATTTGGATAAAATTTGGCATATAGACGATTTGATTCATTCTTAGATTATATACATGGGTCTTGCCACTTAGGGCGGTTTACAGGGTTGCCACATATCCCAATTTTTTTTTAATATAGAGCTAGATATGCCAATATTGGTAGCAAATATAAGGTATTTTCGGCCGTATTCCAAATATGATGATTTAAAGCAGGATCGCGACTTAGGGTTGCCACCTAACCACAATTTTTTTTTTTATATCTCGCGAACTGCTTGACCTATTTGTTTAAATTTTGCCATATAAACAATTTGATTCATTCTAAGATTGTATACATGGGTGTTACACTCCGCAAGTGGCAACACCGCACTCCGCAAGTGGCAACACTCAGGTGGAAAAAATTAGAATGAAGCATTCTTACACTGTAATAAAATTTCATCCAAATGTGTCAATAGGCAACCGAAATAGTGGTCGAAATAACATAGAATAAATAAAATGCGGTCAGGTGGCAACCCTGCTTGAAATTGTCATATTTGGAATACGGTCGAAAATACCTTTCATTTGATACCCATATTGGCATATTTTGCTCAATATTAAAAAAATAGTCGAGATGTGTGGCAACCCCGTAAACGGCCCCAAGTGGCAACACCCATGTATATAATCTAAAAATGAATCACATCGTCTATATGCCAAATTTTAACCAAACCGATCAAGCAGTTCCCGAGAAATACGAAAAAATAAATAATTTGAGGTTAGATGCCAACCCTAAGTGGCAACCCTGCTTATAATTATCTTATTTGAAATATGGTCGAAAATACCTTTCTTTTGATACCCATATTGGCACATCTAGCCCTCTATTTAAAAAAAATTGGGATAGGAGGCAGCCCTGTAAACCGCCCTAAGTGCAACACCCATGTAAATAATCTAAAAATTAATCGAATTGTCTAAGTGCCAAATTTTATCCAAATCGGTCAAGCAGTTTCCGAGATATACGAAAAAAGAAATAAATTGCTGTTAGGTGGCAACCCTGAGTAAAATTGTCTTTTGGAATACGGCCGAAAATACCTTTCATTTGATACCCATTGTTTAAGCGACATAATACGGTTTCGCTAATTTCATCTGCATTACATACTATTGTAATTCGCAGATAATTTATGGAATATTCGGAATACATAGCTTATACGGCTGATACATTAGCGCAAATTCCGAATTATCTCCGCTTTCGGGAGTTAACTTGAGCATAATCTTCATTATAAACTCCCAAAAATTAAGAAGATTTGAGCAGATATCATAACTATTTCACCGCTACTGTCATCGATAAATCAACAAACATCGCAACGACCACTACCAAAATTACGAGTTTGCCGCTACTGGACACTAAATGTCACCAAAAAAAGCGACGTCTAATTTTAAACCGCAAGTACTACAATCAAAGTCATCTAGTGCGTTAATCTTCAATTTTGTGTGTATCAGCGTAAAATTTGGATCTGATTAAAGAAGATTTATTGGAGGAAATCTCCGTGTGTGTATCCATAGCATTAGAATGAATCAAGTTGTCTATATGCCAAATTTTATCCAAATCGGTCAAGCAGTTTCCGAGATATACGAAAAAATAAATAAATTGCGTTTAGCTGGCAACCCTAAGTGGTAACCCTGCTTAAAATTATCTTACTTGGAATAAGGTCGAAATACCTTTCATTTGATACCCATATTGGCATAACTAGCTCTATATTTAAAACAATTGGGATAGGTGGCAACCCTGTAAACCGCCCTAAGTGGCGACACCCATGTATATAATCTTTGAATGAATCAAGTTGTGTATATGCCAAATTTTATCCAAATCGGTCCAGCACTTCCAGAGATATACGAAAAAATAAATTGCGGTTAGGTGGCAACCCTAAGTGGCAACCCTGCTTCAAATTATCTTATATGGAATACGGTTGAAAATACCTTTAATTAGATACCCATATTTGCATATATTATATTTAAAAACAAGTAAGGAAAGCTGTCTTCGGCTGTGCCGAAGGCTATATATATATGTTCGATCCCCAGTACAGCCTGTGTGAATTTAACTTTAGCTCATACCGAAATTATCGGAACTATCGATTATATGGGGGCGATGTGTTTTGTTGGTCCAATCTCATTGATTTTTAACATCGACATTCCACTTTCTAACAGACTAACAGATACGAAATTTCACGACCCTACCTATATAATTATAGGAGTTATAGCCCAAAATCCGTTTATCGGAACAATCGATTGTATAGGGGCTAGGTGAAATATTTATCTCATCTCAATGATTTTCAACATCGATATTTCACATATAAAAATAGCAATACTTACAAAATTTCACGTTCCTTGCTTTATAATTACAAGAGTTATAGCCCGAAATCCGTTTATCGGAACAATCGATTGTACGGGAGCTATATGAAATATTTATCCCATCTCAATGATTTTCAACATCGATATTTCACATATAAAAACATCAATACCTACAAAATTTCACGTTTCTAGCTCTTTAATTACAGAAGTTATAGCCCGAAATCCGTTTATCGGAACAATAGTTTTAGTCCGATCTTGCTGGTTCCGACGAATTATTATTCTCATATAAAATAACGCCTCCATACCAAATTTCATCGAGATATCTCTTAAATTGAGGGACTAGTTTGCGTACAAACAGACGGACAGAAGGACATACGGGCAGACGGACATGGCTAAATCGAATCAACTCATCGTCCTGATCATAACGGTATACTTATTAGTGGGTCTATCTTTTCTTCTTCTCATACTTACAAACATCGGACCAAAGTTATAATAAAATTTCATGTTCATGAAAGGTATAAAAATGGGATAGGTGGCAACCCCTTAAACTGCCATAAGTGGCAACACCCATGAATTCTGCTCGGCCTAACTATTACAATTTATGCAATGTTACACTGATAAAAATGATTTGCTAAAAGTAAGGAAACCTCCGTATAAATTCAAGTAAATGAAGGGAACAATATTGCACCAAGGCCGCACTGCCTTAATAGAAAGAAGTTGTTATACTTAAATTTACTTTTAAGTAGGGCTTGTACTTAAATGGTAGTTAAGTAATTTTAAACTTAAAAAAAAATTACTTTACACAGTTCTTATATTGCCTTCAACGAGAATCGAACTCACAACTTTTCGAATGGTAAACTCAGATGTCTACCATGAAGCTATTGAATACTTACGCTTGACAGCGTCTAATTACACCTTTGTTCTGTTTATGGAATTTCACCACTCTTACTCACGTTGCCTCCCAACATAAGGAAATATTGACTTATTTTGAATTTTTAGGATAGTTGTATACTTAATATGTAATAAAATTCTTTAAAAATTACGCGAGCAGAACGTTTTTGGCGGCGACAGCGAAAATAAGTAAATATGGTCCTAAATTAAGTTAAACACTGCCTTAATATCACTGGAAAAAATGTCTTCAGCATAAGGAAATATTTACTTATTTTGAACTTAAGGACAGTTTTATACTTAATAAACTTGTAAATTGATTGGAACTAGTAAAAATGTCTTTAATACTGAAATGAGTACATTGATTTACTTATGGCAAGTAGAAATGTTCTTTTAAACTAAGTAGATTTGTCCCTAAAACAGAGTTTTTTCCTTAATAAATATAGTTTAAAAAACTAAAACTCACGCTTTTAGAGAGTATTGAACTAAAAATTTGAAAGTAATTTTAAAAACCCTACACAGTAGTATTGTGGAAAAAGCTTTGTTCCATAATCTTCGTTTTTTATTTAAATTATTTTTACCTTTTTAGTGCAATATTCTTTATTTTTACTTTTTAGTTAAATGTGTTATGAAGTAATCGATATACTTATATATCGAAGTATACCGCAGTACAAACGAAACCTCTGGGCCTCCACTTTCGTTTGGAATTTTCAATATTATTGGAGAACCTCATTTTGACCGATAACTTAGTTATCGATAAATATATCGAAGTCCAAATGCAACCTCCTATCGTTTGACACCCATATTGAAGGCACATTTCAAGGTTTTTGTGACAGTCATATGCCACTATCGGGTAGACTGAAGTAGAGTTACATACAAACAAGCAAACATACATATGAATGTATGTACAAGTAAAGCTAATGAAAGCGTAGTAAAGAAACTAGCATTATGTGGGAAAAGCGTCGAGCGCTCGATTTACGAAAATTATGGCACAAAGCGGACCACGCTTTTTCCACAATACTACTGTGTAGGGTTTTTAAAATTATTTTCAAATTTTTAGTTCAATACTCTCTAAAAGCGTGAGTTTTAGTTTTTTAAACTATATTTATTTTTTACTTTTTAGTCAAATGTCCTATGAAATTATCGATAATATATCGAAAAATACAGCAGTCCAAACTAAACCTATGGACTTCCACTTTCGTTTGATACCCATATTGTTAGAAAATTTTAAGGCATTTGGCCTCAGATTTTGACAATAAATCAGTTATCGATAAATTTATCGAAATATATCGAAGTCCAAATGAAACCTGGGGCCTTTCCCTTTCGTTTGATACACATATTGTAGGGAATTTTTTAGGTTTTTGGGCAATCATATTTAGACCGATAACTCAGTTATCGATACATTTATCGAAATATGTCGATGTCCAAATGAAACCTGGGGCCTTCACCTTTCGTTTGATACACATATTGTAGGGAATTTTTTAGGTTTTTGGGCAATCATATTTTGACCGATAACTCAGTTATCGATAAATTTATCGAAATATGTCGATGTCCAAATGAAACCTGGGGCCCTCCCCTTACGTTTGATACCCATATTGTAGGGAAGTTTTTAGGTTTTTGGGCAATCATATTTTGACCGATAACTGAGTTATCGATAAATTTATCGAAATATGTCGATATCCAAATGAAACCTGGGGCCTTCACCTTTCGTTTGATACACATATTGTAGGGAATTTTTTAGGTTTTTGGGCAATCATATTTTGACCGATAACTCAGTTATCGATAAATTTATCGAAATATGTCGATGTCCAAATGAAACCTGGGGCCCTCCCCTTACGTTTGATACCCATATTGTAGGGAAGTTTTTAGGTTTTTGGGCAATCATATTTTGACCGATAACTCAGTTATCGATAAATTTATCGAAATATGTCGATGTCCAAATGAAACCTGGGGCCCTCCCCTTTCGTTTGATACCCATATTTTAGGGACATTTTACGGTTTTTGGGCCACTGGGGCTTAAACCGAACGAAAGTTACATACATACAAGCAAGCAAACAAACAAACAAACATACAAGTGAACCTAATAAAAGCGTGGTAAAAATAGGAAAAATATTTTTTTTTAAGCCAAGTAGTACGTTTCCTCAATTTAGGACAGTTATTTTTATCAGTGTAGCTAGATCCTAGAATTTCGCCTCCTATTTCATTTGCACAGCTAAACATCGTGGTGAAAATCGCCTACGCGTGAAAGTCTGCAACATACGCCTGAAAGTCGGCTACAATTTCTATTTCCATTGCATCATCAGCCATTTTCTCAAATTTTGCTCTCAATAAAAACTTCATATCGCCGCCTAAGAAGTTAACTTCAAAAACCAAGAAAATATTTTCAAAAATATACTTAATTTAAGAAAATATCTTTATGGCCGCATCACAACCATGTTTCGCATGTACATACATGCGTTTAACGCAAACTTATGCGTGAAAAGAACAGAGGCACAATCATAACGCAAGGTTTTGCATAAACAGCTGATTTTTATTTATATGACTGCCTTCATACGAGGTCAGGGAGAATTGTATGAGAGAACGACGACGGAAGGGGAAGGGTACCGAGTTGCCTGCGCTCGGCAACACGCTTTGTATTGCCATTCTTCGCAACTTCGTTATATTAGCTGAAATTTTAAATAGCGTAGTTTTTTTTCTAAATCGGTATAAAATATTAATAAGCAGCGGAAATCAGCTACTTAGCACAATAATTTCTAAAAATGTTTGATAAAAACAAAGGTCTTCATAAAAAAAACTGCAACTCCTTGCCTGTGTATGAAGAGCATCAGCAAACGAGTGGCTTCTGTTTGAATGCAGTACTAAGAGCCAAATGTCAAATGCTTCTTCTTATGCTTTTCATGCATCATAAGTTGAAAGTTGGCAACTTTTGCACTACAGATGTCCCTCATGAAGCGATATTTGTCGTTCTCAACTCAAATACATACGTTCAACTCATCTGTCAATGCATCATGCTGCGGCAAACAATGATTGTGACGCCGATATTACTTATATCAAGAAAAAAATAAGGAAACATTTTTCTGACAAACAACAACAAAAACTAACATTGAAACTTTAAGGAAAACGTGTTCTTCAACAGCCCAGCATTTTTTTTTTAATTTTATACAAAGATTATTTAAGTTTCATACTCCAGATGGAAAATATGGTCTTACTTATTTTAGTGTTTGTTTGGGCAGAATTAGGAAAACTTTTTTTATTTATTTTAGTGATTATCAAGGCAGAATTGAGAAAACATTTTCGTATTTATTTAAAAAATTTGAAATCCTGGATTTTCTTAATATTAAGAAACATCTTTCCAAGTTCAAAATCATTCCGCGATTTTCTTTTTGGTGGCTTGTTTTTAGTAAAAAACTCCCTCCGTGTAGTTTTCTTCAGACATCAATTGAAAGTGTTAGTTTTCTTACAGAATTTTAAAAGTGCTTGTTTTCGTAAAAAATTTAAAAAGTGTTATATGTTATGTGTTACGTTGATATATCGCTTCCCTGGTTCAATAATGACGCAATTGTAAATTATTAATGTCCTGATTTTCTAAATCACGGTGACTAGACGCGACGCGATCACTCACGTTCACCATCACCCTCAAGTTCGTAATTTATAAGCACGTAAGTTTTCGCGTTCATCCAGTTACGCTATCACGGCGCAGTCACTGCGTTTGACAGGGCTGCGTTCGCGGTAGTTGGCAATTCCGAAGCGAACACAAACAAAAATGTAAACAAGTCACAAAATAAAATAAAATGTTTTAGTGCTCTTGCCTTATTTTTATTGTTGAATAATGATAATAAAGCAAGAAATTGTAAAATTTTGTGAAAATAGTATTATAGTGATGGTTTGTTTGTGTTTGAGTATTTTGTTTGCATTTGTGACTGTTTATTCGTTTCGTTTTCGATGAAATTGGAAAATTTCAGCATCTCAGCAGCTACCGAGTGCCAAAGCGCGTTGAAGCATGTCAGAAGACATAATTATTTTTATGTGAAATATGTATATATTTGCAAACCAATTTGCAAATTGTTGTATGTAATATAAGTGTGTTATGTGATAGATGGTGTAGGCCCGCGGTTAAATGAAATCTCCGCTTTGGACCAATCGATCCAAGTTGTTCGGGTCAAAAGTCCAAATTTACGTTTTTTGGATTTTTTTCGAAAACGGTAAGTTTTTTCTAAAAATTACCTAAAACAAAGTTGTAGACCTTGAATTTCCTTATGAGTCTCCAGTAATGAAATAACGCGATTGTGAAACTAGCTCTACATATTTTATGCGCATACCATACATGCCATGTATAGACCTTTCAAGATTTTCCCCGAACACCTAGAGTGTATTAAAACGATAACTTTTGTAGAGAATTTTCTGATGTACAACTTTGTCTCAGGAAATTTTTCGGAAAAAAATTCAATTCTGTCGTAATTTTGGTGTTTTTCACAAATATACGCTTTATTATCATCAAATTACCCATGCCTCCAATTATTTTCTTTTTGTTTTGTTAATTTTTTTAAATTGCCAAAAAAATATAAGAAATAAATAAAGTGATTCCAGCAAACGCGGCCCAAAAGCAAGTGTTCAGTTTGACAGCTAAAATGACTGTTCGCGTCAGTTCGCGTTCTTATATGTTACCAAAAAACGTAAGAAATGTACTCATATTCACCCACAGTCACTGACAGTCACGAAGTGATTTATAAACTACGAATTGGGTTTCACTTGGGTGAACGTGACTCTTCGCGTCGCGTTTCGTTTTATAAAATCAGACCATAAGTTTTGGTAAAGCAAGTTTCAATATTTGTATGCGTGTATGTATGTTATGGACAATTGGAACAACTTCGCAAGCATCTAGCGTGGAAACTACTTGTAATACCATTATAAAATTTATACACAGCAAAGAATATTACATACTTTTTAAAGCTTTTGTGCACGTTATCTCGACACTTGAAAATTGACAATTACGTCATTATAGAACCAGGGAAGCGATATGTATAACAATATATTTTGTGAGATATGATCCCAAGACAAAACTGGATATTTACATATGTAGGTACATACATTTATGTGTAGCTCCTGTATTCTGGTCTTATTTCGATTCCGATAAATTAAAAACAGATTCCGGTTTCGACAAACTCGTTTCCGTAACATCTCTAAAATATACAGATTTTACATAAATACTTACAAGCGTACAAGTGTGCATAAATATCTTCCACACCATCGTCACGGTCATCGCGTTGCAAGTGGAATGGAATGTGAAACATTTGCATGAATAATGCGAAAAAGAAAACGTCTGAGTCAACATTTGTACGAAATGGTCTCTACGGGTTTGGTCAACGCAGGACAACTTTTCACAAACTGAGTGGAGTAACAAATTTAGCATATAGCCAGAAGATAGGTGAGAGTGCTCGGAGGGAAATTGTGATTTTATTAAATTTAAAATTCATGTCTTCTTTAGTAGATTAATTTAACGTTTCTCAAATTTTCAAAATATCTTTTAAATACGCCCTTAAAAAGACCTTGCTTCCCCTTTTCAAAATTTGATTCAAAAACGCCGTATCTCAGCTGAAAATGTATTGAATCTTTCATTGTGATAGGGCGTTTTTGAAACGTATTCTGAAATGTGTGGTGCATGTATGAACCGCATTTTGAAACATGGTGTTTTCGAAAAAAGTGTAAATAGAGCGTCTGGTTAAATAGTTTGCCTACCACTACCGATAAGAGATCCACGAATTCCTTCCTTGCTAGTTTTTAGACAGTCTCTGGTCAAGTGAGGACTTAACAAACAAAACGCCGTTTTTCCACTTTCAACAATTTTTCAGAAACAAAAAAAAAACTTTGACAGAGTCAAATAGCCACAATTTAAAGTTTTTAAGTGGCGTTACTAAAATAAAACAGCTACGCCCGACTGGGATCATCATTTTTTTGAATTTTTTGTATGTCCAACATGTAGTTTTTTAACTTTATAATTTGAAAATATACCCTTTTGTTTGAAAAGGGGAAATTTCATACGGGATCCCATGGGATTTTTTGCGTTAAAATAACTGGGCGAGGCTTATATTGTATCGTAGATGTTTATAGACCGAAAAAGAAGACGCTAGAGTTCATCTTGCTCCCGTATTATGCTGCAAGTCTGCGTCTGGCTAGTCATCAACATGGCTCCCGTAAGCTACATATCACCAACACCGCACTCAATGCCATTAGAACGCAGATAAATAGCGGCCTAAATCAACCCCAACCAAATCACTGGACTGTGTTAGTGGTACTTGTCAAAAGCTTTTGATACAGTCAATCACGCCACGCTCATACAAGATCTTGTTGAGACACAACTGATGGGTTAAAGAGATAGGCCGCTAATTATCTGAACGGACGGCAAGCGTCGGTAAACTTCAGAAACGTATTAGACAGGGGGTGCCAGAGGGTGGTGTCCTATCCCTGACACTGTTGAGCTTCTATCTATCGAAGATATCCCCACCACCAGAGGGTGTTACCACCGTTTCATATGTCGACGACTGTACAATAATGGCGACGGGAAAGGGCCCCTATACTGATGAACTCTGTGCGAAAATCAACGGGTGTACCACAAAATCTACAAAATCAAAATCCACAAATCAAAATCCACAAAATCAAAATTCACAAAATCAAAATCCACAAAATCAAAATCCACAACACAAAATCCACATTTCCTGTGTGAAATAAATTCAAATTAGGTTTAAAATCGCGGCGAATTTGAATTTATTTCACACAGGAAATATGGTATTCTGTATTTTTTATATCGAAATTAAAACTCGAGATAACGGTAATATTTGCATTTTTTTGCATCATAAATACTTACTTACATATATGTATATACATATTAATGAATGAATGATTTCTGTGCATAACAATACAATGTTGAATTTTTTTGCCGCGTATATATTACTCCTTTAGCGCTGAATTTACAAGACATATGTGGTCGAGCGGTAGAGTACTGGACTAGCAAGTTGGGGGTTGCGGGTTCAATGTTGAGTCGCGGCAATTTTTTTTTTTTTAATTTAATCAAATATTTTTTTTACTTTGTATTTGTTTTTACTACAATAAAAAATTGCCGCGACTCAACATTGAACCCGCTACCCCCAACTTGCTAGTCCAGTACTCTACTACATACATATATTGTTTCTTTAAATCCATTATTAATTCATGTCTATATGTTTATATATTGCTACTATATTGCCTTATATGTGCACATATGTATGTATATGGCTATAAATAATTGATTACAAAAATTGTGGATTTTGTGTTTGTGGATTTTGTGATACTGCTTTTAAGAAAACGTGTGGATTTCGTATTTGGGGATTTTGATTTTGTGGATTTTGATTTTGTATTTGTGGATATTTTTTTAGCGGTGGATTTTGTGATTTTGGATTTTTTTTTGTAGATTTTGTGGCACTCCCAAAATTATCAGTTACCTCTGCGACCTTTTCAGCTTTTTCACCGAACGAGATCTGACGATATCACCGACTAAATCTACGGCGACACTCTTCACGACATGAACGCAGCAAGTGAGAAACGAATTAGACATTTACGTTGATGGCAGTAAGCTACCAACTGTCAGCCACCCAAAGTTATTGGGGGTGACATTGGATAATACTTTCTCATTTGGTGGTCATGTGTCTGATGAACAAGATCCTCAAGTCACTTTGCTGCAGTACTTCGGAAAAGACAAGGAAACGTTGCTGACTACATATAAGGCCATTGGCCGACCATTCTTTGACTATGCTGCGCCTAACGTCCATAACACCAACTGGACGAAGTTACAAGTCTGCCAAAATACTGCTACAGGAGGCAAAATTGCTCAATGTAAGTGAGCACGCGGAAATGCTTAGCAGGCAGTTCCTTCTGAACTGCCACAAGCTAGGACATCCAAACGGTCATCTTTTGGACACAGATCCGCCCCAAGGAACGTAAGGAGACATCTCCGTAAGCATTATGACGAGATACGGCATCATATTACCTTGCCGTTTGATCTGCGGAATCATAAGCGGCCTCTAACCGACATCCACACTGAGTCGGTTGATACCTTTGTCGGATCTCGACCTGTGAACCCCGTTTTAAACAGTCTTCCACCCGGTATTGCTGAAGAAGAACGCACCTTACCAAGGGAGACAATAGTCACCATGGCACAGCTTCGGTCTGGAAACAGTGTGAGGTTACTTATCCTGACTGAATGATACCATTTACATGTTACCATGTTTACATGCTCTGCGTATGGTAGGACCCCCCAACTACTCTTCTAACCCCGCTGTCCCTCTGGTCCAACCCTGTTGAAACTGCGAGTTTCCTTGGACTCCCGTTAGAAGATTGTGATGAAGATCTTCGGAATGATCATACACTCTAGGCAGGGCAATGCATTGTTAACAACAAGCCTCGCCCAGTTGCTTTGGTGCTAAAATATCCACGCACAAACAAATGAGAAGTAAATATTTCCGATTTGTACGAAACTTTGATCTTGACGGATCTTTTTTAAAGGAAATATGACGTTTTAGTAGTTTCTATCGAAGACATCACGTGTAATGTTGTCATAACCACCAGATTGCATGAAAATACTGAAAAATGGAAATAAGGCGTTTTGTTTGTTTAGTCCTCAATTGAGGTTACACAATCAACAGAGAACATTATGGATACACTTCTTAGCAAGGTAAATAAAGAAGAAGGTTGTTGACATGGTATTACCTAGTAGGAAAGGCAAAAAAATGAGCTGTTGTACTAAATGTTCAAAGTTAAAAATGGGGGATTTTTATGTCCGAAAAATACCCAAAATCATGAAAACTCGTTCAGTATATTGAAAAAACATTAGACTGACTGCAGTATTTGTTTACATTTGTGATATTTCAGTTTGTTTATTTAATAATAATATTAACAAGTAAGGAAAGCTGTCTTCGGCTGTGCCGAAGGCTAAATACCTTTCATGAATAAGCGTCACGATTTTCACTGTTTGATCCCCAGTACAGCCTGTGTGAATTTAACTTTAGCTCATACCGAAATTATCGGAGCTATCGATTATATGGGGACGATGTGTTATATTGGTCCAATCTCATTGATTTTTGACATCGACATTCCACATTCTAAAATAGCAACATTTACGAAATTTCACGTTCCTACCAATATAATTACAGGAGTTATCTACCAAAATCCGTTTATCGGAGCAATCGATTGTATGGGGGCTATGTGAAATATTTATCCAATCTCGATGATTTTCAACATCGATATTTCACATATAAAAATAGCAATAAGTACAAAATTTCACGTTCCTACGTGTTTAATTACAGGAGTTATAGCCCAAAATCCGTTTATCGGAATAATCGATTGTATGGGAGCTATGTGAAATATTTATCCCATCTCTATGAGTTTCAACATCGATATTTCACATATAAAAATAGCAATACTTACAAAATTTCACGTTCCTACGTGTTTAATTACAGGAGTTATAGCCCAAAATCCGTTTATCGGAATAATCGATTGTATGGGAGCTATGTGAAATATTTATCCCATCTCTATGAGTTTCAACATCGATATTTCACATATAAAAATAGCAATACTTACAAAATTTCACGTTCCTACGTGTTTAATTACAGGAGTTATAGCCCAAAATCCGTTTATCGGAATAATCGGTTGTATGGGAGCTATATGTTATATTGGTCCGATCTTGCTGGTTCCGACAAATGATTCCTATATTGGAAAATGGTGGCCGCATACCAAATTTCAGCCAAATATCTCAAAAACTGAGGGACTAGTTTGCGTTCAAACAGACAGACAGACAGACGGACAGACGGACAGACGGACAGACGGACATGGCTAAATCAACACATCTCGTCATCCTGATCATTTCGGTATACTTATTGATGGGTCTATCTCTTCTTCTTCTCATATTTACAAACATCGGACCAAAGTTATAATACCATTTCATGTTCATGAAAGGTATAAAAATTTAGATAAGTCTGAGTTAGAGGAATAGTAGGAAGTATCAAATAATCATTTTAGTTATTGAATTGCTAAATCGTACTTTCCAACGTGAAAGAACGAGACCTGTATAATAGTTTTACTATCAATATAGTATTATTTATTATTATTATTATTATAAGGCCTTATTAGACCGCGACCATTTACACGATCTATTGTGTGACCTTTCAGCTTATGCGGAGGCTCTTTATAAATTTGAGCACCTTCTCTGGTTTTTTATTAAATATCACGAACGGATTGAGAGTGACCCCACCTAGGTAGCAAACTCTCTTTCTTGCTAACGCAATGTATTCGCAGAGTATATGAACCGGTGTTTCATCGTCCAATTCGCAAAACCGACAAATTGTTTTATCTGACAGACTCAGCTTACTCAAGAGATAACGGAGACCGCAATGCCCCGTATAATACCCAGTGAGGGTTCTTAGATCCACCCTTCTTAGATTAATGATCCTGGCCGATGCTCTTTGTGAGGGTTCTATAAAGAGTTTGGCCTGTGTTAGACTGCAAGGCACGTAGGGTGGCTTGACTGTCCGACATAATGCAGATTCGCCTAGGGGATAGTCTTCTTCTCCTATTGCAGGATTTCCGCTTGAAAGATAGTTGGGTAGTTACCAATCGGTACCGATTTTTTGTAATTTGGTCCATAGATACGAACTCCCGTTTTACCATCTTCCAGCTTCGATCCATCCGTATACCACATCTCCGAATCGGATTCAGCATATGGGTTCCCTGTGTCCCAGAGCACTCGATCTACGATCGAAACTTCATAGTTTCGCATGATCCTGAGTGTAGGAGTTATTGCATCACTTACTTGCAATATAGGACTATTTATGAAATTCTTGAATATCTTCATATGTCCGTCATATTTCCGATTCTTAGATCGGAAATGTTTTGAAGTCTTATTGCATCTATCAGAATAGGGAAAGGAGGTATTCCCACAAGGGCTTTTAAAGCATCAGCAGGGCACGTTCTCATTGCACCTGTTATACCGACACAGACTAGCCGATGCAGCTTACTTAGCTTAGTTGACTATTGCCTTTGCACTGTATTAAATGACCAGTACATCTTTTTGAAGATAGCCCCCATGTTTTTCCATAAAGTCTATTGCAGGCGAAAAAGGCCCTCGTTGCCTTATTTAGCCACCAAGTTGGCATTCCATGGGAGGGTTTTGTCCAATGTTACTCCTAGGTATTTTGCTTTCGTTGAAAACCCTATGCGGGTGCCTCCTAGGGTCGGCTCTAACATAGACAGCTTTCTTCGTCTCGTGAAAGGCACCAAGACTGATATATCGATGAATGCACACTCTATGGCCTTTTCAATTTTTTCAGTAAGGCAATGGATAACAGTCTCCGTGGATTTTCCGGGTTGGTAGGCAAATTGGTTTCTTTAAGTTTTCTTCCCTCATGTGCTGATCCAAAATTTTCTCCATTCTCTTTAGGAGAAAGCAGCTGAGACTAATTGGTCGATATGACGATGACAGATTTTCCGGGTTACGCCTCTAGATTGCACAAAAGTAACTTTTTTTTTTTAATTTGACATGACTCTTCGTTAACGAGTAAGGATAATAGCCCAAAAGAAAATAAAATTATGTACTGGCTATATTTATCTTTATTTAGAGATATATCCCAAGAAACTGACCTAAAAAATTTTGAGTTGTGACGCTTTTTGATTTAGGGTGCGATATAAATACGCCACATGAAAATCTTTATGAACAGATTGAAATAACCGGCCGATTTGAATAAAATATGCACCGATGGAAAGGAAATTGAAAAAAACTGAGCGGCATATTTTCAGGGGCGTCCCCGAAACTTAAGGATTGCGGTACGGGGCTAGCGACCCCACGGGCACCTAAAGATTGTATTAGTCGAATTTTCGATCACAAGCGATACTAGTATTCATAAACCGTCCAAGTCCATTTTCTTTATCCTCATTACTCACACAGTAAAAAGAAAAGTCTAACATTAATACCATTTTTGTGTTTATATATAACAACGCCGAAAAGGATTAAATTAATACCATATTCGGTCTAATTAAGAGAGAGACGAATTACGTCGAAGATTCTCTCAGGCAAAATAAAAAAATGTACACAGTTTTATTATATTGCCTTCACCGAGAGTCGAACTCACAATTTATTGAATACTGAACGGAGATGTCTACTATCAAGCCATCGAGTACTTATGCTTACCAGCGTCAAATTTCAGCTTAGTTCTAAATGATAGCGACGAACGGCGTGCTCTGAAGAACAAACCACCGGACTTAATTTTTTGCTAAAAAGTAGATAATTAATTTAATACTTTTCCGGCTTTGTTTTTAAACAAATAGTACCTAAAACATTATAATGAGAGTGCGCTTTTTCAGAGTCTTAAATTAATACAATTTAGTATTAATACTCAAATTTAATTCCAAAAATGCTTAATTTCAATAGCGACTGTTATTAAAAGTAATATTTAATTTTTTACTGTGCATGTACACTCAGGGAAAAACACCGTTCTAAAATGCAGCACCACAGGTCTCAATTTTAGATTTTCGTATTCTTGATTTTTTGGTCTTAAAAAAAGAACACCTGGTCTTGAAAATATACCACCCTGTCTCAAAACAACAACCAGGTTCTTGAAATGCGAACGAAGTTATCGAAAATAAAACGTTCGGTGTTGTCATCAGAACGATGTTGTCGAAAATAGAACGGCCGGTGTTATCATCAGAATACGTAACGAGAACGTTATAACATAATTGCATACTTTTAGGCATTTAGTCTGTAAACAACTTTAACAGAACAAATCCGACAGCGAAGATGTCATTGCTGTCATAGAACAAAGCTGCAATTAGACCCCGGCAAACATAATTGCGCAATGGCCTGATGGTAAACACCTACGTTCAGCAGTCAAAACGGTTGTTGTTGTTGTTGTTGTTGTTGTTAACAATGCATTGCCCTGCCTAGAGTGTATGATCATTCCGAAGATCTTCATCAAGCTCTTCTAAGGTGAGTCCAAGGAAACGTGCACTTTCAACAGGGTTTGCCCAGAGGGACAGAGGGGTTGAAGAGTAGGTTCAGATGAACAATTGAAGAGATGTAGAGTATCATGGGGGGTCCTACCACATGCAGGGCATGTGTTTGAGATTGTATCATTCAGTCTGGATAAGTAGGAGTTTAACCTCACACTGTATCCAGACCTAAGCTGTGTCAAGGTGACTCTTATCTCTTTTAGTAAGGTGCGTTCTTCTTCAGCAATATCCGGTGGAGGACTGTTCAGAACGGGATTCACAGGTAGAGATCTGACAAAAGTGTCTACCGATTCGGTGTGGATGTCGGTTAGAGCCCGCTTATGATTCTGCAGATCAAACGGCAAGGTAATATGACGCCGGATCTCATCATAATGCTTACGGAGATGTTTATGTCTCTCGGGGGCGGATCTGTGGCCAAAAGATGACGGTTTGGATGTGCTGGCTTGTGGCAGTTCAGAAGGACTTGCCTGCTCAGCATTTCCGCGTGCTCTTTTACATTGAGCAGTTTTGCATCCTGATGGAGGTGAGACTCGGAAGACATGAGGAGACATCCCGTAGCAGTTCTGATGGCAGTATTTTGGCAGACTTGTAACTTCGTTCAGTTGGTGTTATGTACATTAGGCGACCATATGGGTGCGGCATAGTCAAATACTGGTCGGCCAATGGCCTTATATGTAGTCAGCAACGTTTCTTTGTCTTTTTCCCAAGTACTGCCGGCAAGTGACTTGAGGATCTTGTTGCGACCACGTACCTTTGAGACCATTGCAGACACATGACCAGCAGATGAGAAAGTATAATCCAGTGTCACTCCTAATAACTTTGGGTGGCTGACAGTTGGTAGCTTAGTGCCATCAACGAAAATGTCTAATTCATTTCTCACCTGGTGCGTCCATGTCGTGAAAAGCGTCGCCGTGGATTTATCGTCAGATCTCGCTCAGTGAAAAAACTGGAAAGGTCGCAGAGGTAACCGTTCATCTTCGCACAGAGTTCATCAGTATAAGGGCCCTTCCCCGTCGCCATTATTGTACAGTCGTCGGCATATGAAACGACGGTAACGCCCTCTGGTGGTGGGGGCATCTTCGATAGATAGAAGTTAAACAGTGTCGGGGATAGGACACCACCCTGTGGCACCCCCTGTCTAATACGTCTAGGTTTTGATGTTGCGTTTCTAAAGTTGACCGACGCCTGCCGTCCATTCAAATAATTAACGGTCCATCTCTTTAACCCATCAGGTATCTGTGTTTCGAAGAGATCTTGTATGAGAGTGGCATGGTTGACTGTGTCAAAAGCTTTCGACAGGTCAAGTGCCACTAACACAGTCCTGTGATTTGGCTGGTTTTGATTTAGGCCGCTATTTATTTACGCTGTAATGGCATTGAGTGCGGTGGTGGTGCTGTGAAGCTTACGGAAGCCATGTTGATGACTAGCCAGGTGCAGATTTGCAGTATAATAGGGGAGCAAAATGGACTCTAGCGTCTTCACTACCGGCGACAAAAGTGATATAGGGCGATATGAATCGCCTATGTTTGCCGGCTTTCTAGGTTTCAGTAGTGGAACCACTCTCGCCTTTTTCCATATTTCAGGAATGACGAAAGTATTCAGTGATGACAATGGGCGTGTTTTGGTTTTTGTATTTACGCGCCTGTCGCATGGTTCTACCTTTAGCTCTATCGGGCGGGGAATGTAGTACAAATTGTCTGCAGAAGGAGTTCGCACATCCCCTAAGGTCCTTCTTCACCCTGTCGCCGAAAGTAATATCTACTTTATCCTTCTGTTGCGTTGGATTAGATAGAGCTTTGACCGTAGTCCATAATTTGCCAACACCATCAGAGATGTTGCATTGCTCTAGGTGTTGTTTCCATTTGGCCAGTTTATGTTTATCGACCAACCTACGAATTTCCGCGTTGAGATCCCTTATGCGTAGGTCTGCGGGATTGAGACTTCGCACTTCATCTCTTTCTCTAGCCATGGCCGCTGCCTCCGTGGTCTTATTTGTGATATTCGACCCGCAGGAATGAAGCGTTTAGAGGCCAAGTCAATGATGTTGCGGAAGTCTCGTTCGCCTTTGCGTACGTCCGTAGGAATGGATAGAGCAGCCAAGGATTCGTCCGTATATGTCTGAAACCTGTCCCAGTCCGCCTTGGTAAAGTTAATGTATGTGCCATGCTCAGGTGTAATAAAGTCCGTCGGTCGTTCGATGGTAATGACTATTGGGAGATGGTCAGCCGCCAACGTGAGTATGGGTCGCCAATTTGTGTTGTTCAATAGTCCTGCGCTTACGATAGAAATATCTGGCGAACTATAGCAATTACCCGATACTCTCGTTGGGGCGTCTCCGTTCAGTGTACAGAAAGCCGTATCATCTATTTGTTCTGCAAGTACATGCCCCTTATTGTCTGCTGGCAGGTTTGAGTGCCACATATCGTGGTGTGCATTGAAGTCGCCCAGGATCACGCGGTTGTCTCCTCGTAGTAGCAAGCTAATGTCGGGGTGATAACCGGTGGGGCAACTTGAGACAGGGGGTATGTAGATGTTAATGATTTGCAGATCGACATCTCCTGTACGGATGGTTATACCTTGGCTTTCTAAGATATCATCCGTTCCTTCGATGTCGGTATCAAATAGATGATACTGTACAGAGTTGTGTGTTACGAACGCTAGACCACCTCCCAGACCTCCTGTTACTCTATGACGGTCTTTCCGATGGAAGTTATATCCGCCATAGGTAATGAGGTCCGACCTAGGACTGAGCTTGGTTTCTTGGACTGTGGCAAGTTTTATGTCATATTGCGTCATCAAATTAGTTATCTCTGCGATCTTACCAGTTAATCCGTTACAGTTGTGCTGTAAGATTTGGAAGTGCGCCGGTGGGGTCGATGTCGAGTTAACCATAGACGGATGTGTTCGCCCAGGTGTTGGTAGGCTAAGACCAAGGCTTGCCTCAGCCTAGTTAGCTGTGGACCTGGTGTAACCGGGTTGGCTGGCGTCGTAGGTTGAGGCGTGTTACAGCATGGTACGATGAACGCAACCGTCCAAAGGTTCCTGTATGCGAGCCCAGAGCAGAGATGTACGTGGCATTGGCCTAAGCAGTTATTGCATTTGACCGTGGACGTGAGCGTGTATAATATTTGCCGACAAACTGTACACGTAGAGACAGGTGCGAGAAGATGTTGATCCTGACTTACGTGTGAATTTAAATGGGAGGGGGTTGTGATGTAGAAACAGAGAGAGACTGGTGCTCGGCATTGCTCATGTCTAAACTGCTCCGGTGGGAGCGAGAGTGTGAGCTGCTGCGCGTGATGTTGGCGCCAGAAGGCACGAGCTACAGTCTGGAATTTGTGTGGCGGGTATAGCAGAAGTGCTGCTAATCGTTAAGACATTATTATTATTGTTATTAGTATTGCTACTAGAAAGCGGCAGTAGGGGTGCGCTTGATCGGCGCTTACCGCGAGACGCCCGAGGGCGCAAACAACAAGGGGCCACGAAAGTACTAAAGAAAGTACGGGTTCTGTGGATGTTAAGGTTAAGCCCTGAACATCCAGATTTATGGAGCCATCTCTTACACGAGAAGTATTGCACAGAATTCGACCGTTTAATATATATCTTTTTGCAACAGACACTGCATATCCATTCTCTTGGTCCGGGGTTCGGCTCAACGCCCGCCCGTAACAATAGAATATCTTGCAGCCCTGCTGCAAGGGGGAGGATGATAGTTTCGGAATGGGACAAAACATACTAAACAGGGTTACTTTGAAAGTGACAGTCCTTGGCCGAGGTAAAACCTCGGGTGGTTCCACTGCGCAGAGATCCATGGCGATGTCCTGGGTTTTCTGCTCTGAGAAGTGACTGTACATAGGGAACCAACGGTAATTGTCTAGTTTAGCTGTCAACTGCTAATAAATTAGCTAAAATTATGGAAGAGGGCTCAAAAGATCCCTCGAATCCGGAAGCGATTTTTTAAGTTTTTGTTTCAGTGAAAAGTTATGGTCAAAAAATCAAAAATTGACCCGGGTTCGATACCAAAATTGGGGTGGAATCCATGGTATTTATGTGCAGAACACCTTTCAGAGTTGGCGGCCTTCGGCCGCGCTTATAAAAAATAACCCTGGGCTACGCCATGCCAAGTCCGTGTGGTTGCCTGAACGTTTTTAGGTACAGCCTAATAAAATTACAACAACCTCCTGAAAACTTGCAACTTTGATTGCAAATATCTCAAAGTGCTCGCCCCAATTAATACATACAGAGTGTAACTACCAAAACACAGTCCGCTAGACTTGATGGTACATACGAATATTTAAAAAGAACCAAATACAGTCCACGAGACTTTATGGAATATAAAAATAATAAATTAAATTAAATTAAAAAGACTTTGGTTGAGTTGGGATTCGAACCGGCAACCCCGGCCAACTTCCTCAACCACATAATATAACAACAACAATAATAATAAACTGCTCGCCGCCCACCATTTAACTTCAGATTAGACAATATTTTTGCACAATTTGACCGGTAAACGCAAAGTATTTAAGTATCTTCCAACAATTATAATTGTACAAATATACACAGAGCCAAAAATGCCTAATAAAATTAATAAGATTGTCTTCATGTTCAGTTTTTGGGCAAAGGGGTAGTCGCAACGGTGGAAACGAAGAAAAAACTATAGGGAAATCTCTTTGGTTTTAAGAAGAAATTCTTATTAAAAAAAAACCATACATTTAGTACAAAGGTGTAGTTAGACGCTGGCAATTATTAGTATACGATGGCCGGATGGTTAGCAGCTGGGTTTAGCATTCGAAAAATTGTAAGTTCGATTCTCTCTCTTTTTTTCCTAATTAGAAATGTTAAAAAGAAATCTTCTCAATTATATTTATGTGATTTTCCTTTGAAACATTAACAACTATACACATATCAGTAATTAGACGCTAGCAATCAAAAGTGAGCGATGGCCTGATGGTTAACAGCTGGGTTTATCATTCCGAAAATTGTAAGTTCGATTCTCGGTGAAGGCAATATCATTTTATTTTTCATTTGATATTAAAAAGAAAATCTTCTTAATAACATTAAAAAGACTGTCTCTACAATAATAAGAAGGGCATCTTCTTGAAGAAAAACTATACAGATATCTTATCATTTTTGTTCTATTTTATTAGGTACCTAATATATATACACTCCAGCTTCCACGTATTAAATATTACAGTGGCATACAATTTTTAGTAACATATTTCGAGCCCTAAAAGCAACGGAATTGTAAAAAAAAAAATTGCGTAATTTTTGGCACCTAAAAATATGCGATCTTGTCATCCCTAGTGCCTGTGGTACGTTTGCATTTTTTAGGAATACATCAAATAATTATTTTGTGCTACTGGCTACACTTCCCTCGTAGCGAGTGGAAAAAAGGACTCGGTTATTCATCAGTTTTTTTTATCCTTCTTTATGAAATCCGTAATTAAATACGTGACCTGAAACGTAGTGTTGGGCGATGGAAAAACTGCTCCATTGTAAATGAGGGAAGCATTTTGACAGACTAAATTATCGAAGCTAATGATAATTTTGATAGCTGAAATGTTTCCAGAGCTGTAAATACACGCAAGGAAAATTTAACCGAGTTAAACATTCTTTTCACACTCGGTATGAAGGAAATATGCCTTGTAATCAGGGGCGTCGCGAAGGTCCCGATCGTGGGGGGGGGGGTGAATCTTACTGATATGCCGACTGATCTCGAAAATTTGCCGACATTTTTTATAAGTACAATAATGGATTTAAAAACAAAAATAATTAAGTGAAATACACTTGTGAAAATGCGCAATATGTTACCGAATAAATTAAAAATTACAGTGCTTGTTTACTCTTTCTTTATTTTCGTCGTATATAATGTTTTAAAAAATTAAATACATACTAAAAAGATACCCTTTTCACAAAAATCAAAATAATTTTACAAAGAAACATTTTTTTGAGAAAAATGGAAGAATTAAATTCAAATTTTGACTAAGGACCATTTTTGAACAACTTCACAAAGATCAATTTCACCTACTTTATCTTTTGAAGAGAAGAGCAACATCAACGAATTTAAACGATCATCTCCCATTGTTGTGCGCAAATGGTCGAAAACAATTTTCAATTTACTGAAGGAACCTTCACACGATGCTGACGTGACAGGAGCAGTCAAAATATAACGAACCAGTTTATATGCTAAGGGAGTAACTCGTTTTAACATGAATGCTACCGTGGAAATATCTTCGAATGATTTACAACTTTGACATGAGTCAAAAAGAATTTGTAACTCACAAATCAAACATTCGACTTCTTCCTTGAAAAATTCGGGTTCCAATTGTACAATAGAGTTTATCAAATCAATCGTAACATTATTTCCGTCTAGTGGAATTCCAAACATTTCCTGAATGGGTTTGAAAGTTGACAACCTTTCTTGTAACTTTTCTTGGATGCAACTTTAAAAACTTGAAGAACAATTTTGAATTCTTTTCTATAAAATGTTTCAAAATCGAAAATTGTAGCAGACTCCGGATTTTCGTCAATTTTTTTTTGGCACTCGTCGCGTTCTGTGATGCTTTGAAAAGTCGTTTTCGGGGCTTATCTCCCACTTCCGAGCAAAGGAAACCGAGCTCGCAATCAAATCGTTTATTTGAATATCATCGTTCATTTGCTGAAATGACTCTGATGTGCTTTGAATCAACAATAAAGCATCGATGATGTTAAGTTCTTCAGCTTCCAAATTTTCTGTCAAATTTTCAACTTTGATCATTATATTTTTGCAAAAAAATAAAGAGCTTTTAAAATCGAAGTCCAAATTTTTTTTTAACAAGCCTGAAGCTTGTGTACGCGAATTGCTGTCAAAATTTTCGGAATCTTTCTTTATTGTTTCAAGAGCATGAATGATGCCTTCGAAAGAAATCCATACAGCTTTGACTGTTTCTGCCCGAGCAGTCCATCGTGTTTTTGACAAATTCTTCAACTGCAATGAATTTTCAATATTACCTAACTCTTCACGCAAACTCAAGAAACGTTTCGTACTTCCAGAAAAAAAAAACATACAAAGCTTTTAAAACATTAAAAAATTCTGTAATCAAACAGCTTGCATTTCATGAAGCTTCAACAAATATGTTGATTCCATGAGCATGACATGGAATATAGGGAATACGTTTTTCACATTTTTCCGCTAATTTTTGCTGCGTGCCTTTAAACTTTCCAGACATGTTTTTTGCAAAATCATAAGAATGGAAAACAATGTTTTTTATAGAAATTCCCATCGACTGAAGAGCTGTTACAATTTTTCCAGCCAGCTCTTCTCCTGATTTTTTAGTCAGGACGATATCCATCTTCAAAAGCCGTTCAACAGGTACAATTCCTTCATTTGTTTGATGCGCATACCGAATATTTACAGCTAATCGATCTTGATGTGACAGGTCTGGAGTAGTATCAGCCATTACAGAAAATATTCCCGCTTGGTTAACTTCGCTGACGATGGCCTTTTCAGTTTCATTCCCTAATAAATCGATGAATTCATTTTGAGTCACGGGACTGAGTTAAGTAACATGATATGGTCTTTCGGAGATTTCGTCCAACCATTTTTTAACCAGACGACAATGCCGCGCAATTAAATGAACAATCTGTCGAAAATTTCCATCATTGTTTACTGGTGAATCTTTGTGACCACGTAAAGCGAGACCTTGCCTTCCCAGAGTCCTCGCAACATCGAACAAAACTCGTAAAACCCTTGAATGATACTCTTTTTCTTGTACTTCTTTAATCTTGTTGTCCCTGATGGATCTATCTATTAATATATCAACATGGGCCCCTTCGTTGATAAAATTGGAGTAATCATATAGAGCTGCCTTGTGAGATTCGGAAGTGAAGTGCTGAAGTAGTTTGCCTTTTTTCTCTCGACCAACTCTTCATTTTATGCCACTCGCGGACTACTACTGATACCCATTCTGAACTAGCGAAACATCTTCCTGGCCCTTCAGGAAATAAAATGCAAGCAAGACAAAAAGCTGCATCTTTATGGGGACTATATTCCAAACAAGAAAATTCTCCATACCAAGCTGGATTAAATCGACGTTGTTTGTTCGTGGGAATATTTGTATTGATCGGATAAATGTCAAGTTTCGGTTGATACGGACCGAGGGAACACAAATATTTACGTTCATTACTGGATGATATTTTATTTCGTCGACCGGGGTCATGATCGATTAGAACGTCATTCCCAATAGCCATATTGAAATTGGTAGACGACAGTTTTTCGTATTCTTTTTTAGCAAATAACAATAGCTCACCACTTTCTTGGTGAATGTTTGTTAAACAGTCGATCACATCGACGAACAATGCTTTTAAATTCGGCACTGCCTCGTTTTTTACTCTATCTAAAACGTCATTCGCTCGTTCGAAATTCTTCAGGAATTCAGCAACCTTGCCGGAAATTTCAAAAATACCGACTACATTTGAGCCGTTCAGTGCACACAGTGACTAAGTCCATTCGAGTTGAAGTTGAGAAATCCGTTGATTTAATTTACATTGCATTTTAAAATTCCCTGTGTAATTGAAACTAAATATTAGATGTAGGATGCATAAATACGGATATAGCTTACATTTGACAGTATATTTTGTATTTTTTTGGTGTTGTTGCGAGCTACAAGGAGGCAGATATTGGCTGCATTAAATCATGGAGTTAATCAGAATGGCTTCTGAAAAAAATTTAAATTTTTTCAGTGGCTTAGTCACTGTGTGCACTGAAAGGCTCATATAAGAAATTTAGTCAAAAATGCCGACTACATGTAAGAAATATAGTCAAAAATGCCTACCACATATAAGAAATTTTGTCAAAAATGCCGACTACATATAAGAAATTTAGTAAAAAATGCCGACTACTCAAAAATGCCGACTGCATGTAAGAAATTTAGTCAAAAATGCCGACTACATGTAAGAAATATAGTCAAAAATGCCTACTACATATAAGAAATTTACTCAAAAATGCCGACTACATATAAGAAATTTAGTAAAAAATGCCGACTACTCAAAAATGCCGACTGCATGTAAGAAATTTAGTCAAAAATGCCGACTACTCAAAAATGCCGACTTCATGTAAGAAATTTAGTCAAAAATGCCGACTACATATAAGAAATTACCGACTTCAAAAAACCTGGGGGGGAGGGGAGGGGTGCCACCCCCATACCCCCCACTCGTGACGCCCCTGCTTATAATGAAAATTATTAATTTTGTTTATCGGTATGTAAGCTAACACTTGCACCGGAAGTAAAAGTCAACACGATTATCATCTAAATTTGTCGTTTACGAGCACACAATCTTCAACATGAATATAATTTAAAAGCAACCAACGAATGCTAGAAAAAATTAAATAATTCCATTATTTATAAAGCAAAATCCTTTCGTGTTGTCCAACTTACTCGACCAACTTCAAATGTTTGCCCCAACTACCGCTATTTACCTTACTCACACCCAATTTCAAAGATTGCATTTTCAACAGACATACTTACTACAAATGCATGTATGTAAATTTATGCAAAAGTAATTAATCATAGTAGCACATACTCTAGGGAGAGAAAGAGGAAGAGGTGTGCAGAGCTATGTATGTAGATACCTAAGAATATTTCAACTTATTTAGAACTAAATTAGGACTTCGTGCCTTGAAGTGAGAAGGAAAGTTAATTATGCTATTGATATAACAAAAAATTATAAAATTAAAATATTCATTCTGCTCTCTAATGAAATTACTTTGCATAAACTCTCCTATAACGCGTTTACTTATCCAGGCCGCGGCGTCCAAGATTGCCGAGACTACAGCCTGGAAAACGTTGCAATGAACAGGTAGTCTGAAGGAGAGCCCAAGGTTCAGATCCCTTGAATAAATCCCCCTCCAACTCCTTTCTTATTAATTTCTTGAAAAAATAATTTTACCCAATAGTAGAATTATCTGCATAATATATTGACGTTTTCTTTTCAGAATAATTTTAAACTTATAGTGTTTTTTGCATTTCCCCAAAATGTTTCCATATTGAACTTGGCCGGTTTGTGCTTTGGGCCATAGGCCGGCAATTACTTTCCTGGGAGGAAAACTCTAATGCTTTAATTGAAATTGAAAAATGTTCCAATGATTTCTGGAGACTGAATATGTATGTATATAAAAGAATACCCGAATTTGCCGCAAAATGAGATACGTACGCAATTTCAGCACTATACCTACCAATGATACATACATATGTAAGAACCTAGATACTTATTTTTACTCTATCCCATTCTCATTCAATTGTCGCGTTTATATTATTGTCGGATTTGGCTTTTCTGGTTTAGCTTTACTGCACTGCTGGTAGAGTCTGCGCACATGTGGCATGGTTGAAAGCAAAAGCAAAATGGCAATATGGCTTTTTGGAGCGCTCATAAATCATAGCAGAGACGACACCATGTTAAATTGGAACTCTTCCCATTTGCTCACCCCAACTCAGCTAGTTTCACGCTGCACATTCACTTCATTGTAAAGTTATATTTACTTACCATACGATGACAAACATAACTGCATAAAATACTCATCAACAAATGTTCACCTTATATAAAGCTTATGTTTGATCAAACGGCTTACTACTTTTATCTTCTTTTGAGATCCAACCATTTGTTTAGGGATAAAGCTCAAAATTTCAACGGCTGCGATCAAATTAAAAAAGGTATTCGACATCACTGAAAAATATGTAATTGGATTTACCTATTTAGTTAACCAAAGCTAATAGTACATTTACACCGCACCAAATTTGGCGAATTCAAATGAGCCAGTTCGACACCGTTTACACGGGCAAATTTGCATTTGGCTTCACCTTCCCTGCAAGAATCTTCTACCAGAACAAAAAGCCACCGAGAGTAAATGCATTACCGTGATGATTTAAACACCTGTAGAACAAAAGTAAAATAAAAGTCAAGAAGGCTTCTGTCTTTTCCTGGTAGAATTGGCCCATTTTCTTAAAAAAAAACCTAGTTGAAATTGTTATTCGCAAGTTATCACACGTAAATTACCCATTAAGGTTCTTGCTGGGCCATCCTTAATGTGGAACACCCACAGGGTTGCTATTTTGAAGAACTGTGTATTGTATTGTTCGGCAAATGAGGTCAAATGTGATGGAATTCCATTTTCACGCAAGCCCAAGCTTTAAGCTATGTACTACAAACTACCCACTTCATAGTCATAAGGACAACATATACTTAATCATGTCTCTTGTCATTGATTATCGATTGGTGACTTAACCCATTCAGGGCCAGCGTGGCGTATACATCGCGGAAACTTCATATGTCCTCTTCCTCCGTTATAATAGATATTACGTAATAACAGTTTAAAATTTTTAGTTAAATTTTTGGCGTCTTGTCCTTAATGAACCCATTACAAAACAGATGAAAATTTCAAAACTTCAAAAAAAGTTGAATGAAAGTTGCTGAAAAGTTGTATATAAATTTTTTTTTAAGTCTAATAATAACATATCGTCGCTCCCAACGAACACTAGCACGGTTCGTTCTTTGCGTGGAAGACTAGCATGGTTCGTTACTTGCGTGGAAAACTAACATACTTCGTTCTCTGCGTGGAAGACTAATACGCTCCAGTTCTTCCACGCTAACTGAACCGTGCTAGTCTTCATTGGGAGTGACGATATGTACTACATTTATCATAATAACATTGCGCCTATGGTTCAAGCTTGGTACTTTGTACATAGGTTTTTTTGATGGGTATTTGTATATGTGCTGTACACAGTAAGCACAAAAAATATATATTCCAAATTTTTTTAAATAAGTTCTTAATTCACAAGGCTCTCAGAGCGGTGCTTGTCATTTTTGACTTACCCTTTTTTCATGCCAAACAACGGTGTTATAAAGGAATTTTGCCAAATGGGTTATCTGAAGCACATATGTATTTCTATTTCATAATGCTAACAAAATTAAAAAAAAAAAAAACTTTTTTAAAAATAAGCTTTTATTATTTTTGTTTATAAAATTAACTAAAAAGTAAAAAATAAATTGACTGTAAAGGAATATAACACTTTATAAGTTCATTGTAACCTTTAAAGATAATTTGGCTTCTTCGTCTGCCACAAAATAATTCCATATTGTACATAATTATATATTTCTAACATTAAAACTTTACACCTAAATTATTAAATCTTCCAGTATATATCACATTCCTAATTTTATTAATAATAAAAGCGTGTTAAATTTTGATGGTATAATTAAGAACATTTAGGACCTTCTTTTCTATTTGATGGTAACTATAATTAAGAACATTCAGGACCTTCTTTTCTTGCTATCGAAATTTAACACGCTTTTATTATTAATAAAATTAGGAATGTGATATATACTGGAAGATTTAATAATTTAGGTGTAAAGTTTTAATGTTAGAATACTGGAAGATTTAATAATTTAGGTGTAAAGTTTTAATGTTAGAAATATATAATTATGTGCAATATGGAATTATTTTGTGGCAGACGACGAAGCCAAACTATCTTTAAAGGTTACAATGAACTTATAAAGTGTTATATTCCTTTAGAGTCAATTTATTTTTTACTTTTTAGTTAATTTTAAAAACCAATAATAAAAGCTTATTTTTAAAAAAGTTTTTTTTCTTTAATTTTATTTTTTACTTTTTAGTTCGGTTTATCAACAAGAAATATACCTATAATCTTGCGTTAAATGCATGTACATGCGAAACTTGGTTGTCACGCGGCTATTATATTAAAGTGTTTAATAAAGCGTGTGCGCATAAATTCTTGGCGGCAATTTTCTATGTTCTCTGGCGACAGTAATAGCCGCGTGACAACCAAGTTTCGTATGTACATGCATTTACCGCAAACTTATGCGTCACAGCAACAGCGGCACAATCAATTATATGAGAGCCAAGTGTAAAATGCTTCTTCTTATGCTTTTCATGCATACAAAGTTGAAAGTTGGCAACTTTTGCATGTCAGATATCGCTCGTGATGCGCAATGTGTCGTTCTCTACCTAAATACACACGTTCAACTCATCTGTCAATACATAATGCTGCGGCAAACATTGATTGTGACGCCGCTATAAAGCCGTGCGGCAAAGAGGCAATAATGTCGCAGCGACATCAATCGGCTGCCAGCAGCAACAGAAAACATAGAATCTTTTACAATAAAGCCGCGTGGTTAATAAAGTTACTTTTGGGATATTGGAATAAAGACTAAACTAAACGATAAATGGGATTTTTGAAATTAAGCAAATTTTTTTATTTACTGTTAGCGAAGCCTGAACGATGATGAAAATTTGCAAAATCCCATCTTAACTGCAAGTTAGTACAATATCAAAAGCAAAATTTCCTGGAATGAAAACTTTCGAATATCTCTACTCGTGCGCCACCTATCGGAATTATTTTTTTGTTATTTTGCGTGGAGGCAGAAAACTAAACGATGATGAAAATTTCAAGATCCTACCTCAACGGGAAGTTCGTTGAAAAACGAATTAATCGACACTGAAAACAGACCTTCGTAATTCTCAAATAAAGCTACTCACGCGCCACCTAGCAGGTCCAATTTTTGTTTAACATTTAGAAATTAATTAGGTAACACACACGTAAAATATCAGCCAAATCGGTCCATAATTAAGATTTTGAGTTTTTATTACCGCTATCTCAGCCCCACCTAGCGGAATTTTTTTTGCAAAAATATTTCTTTTCTTGGTAGTAATACATGTTACGAATTTCAGCTAAATCGGACCATAAAGGCGAATTTTGAAAATATAGCGACCCACGCGCCACCTATCGAATTTTTTTTTTTATAATATTGTATTGTCATCGGGGTTATACATGGGTGCAGAATTTCAGATCAATCGGACACAGGGAAGTGTATCAAATTTAGCTTGCAAGATTTGATTACAGACAGCCGTCAGGTGAAACTAAATAAAAGCTTATCTATCTATTATATATATAAAAATGAAATGGTGTATAATTGTCACGCTAAAACTCGAAAACGGCTGAACCAAATGAAATACTTCCTTTGGGGGATTTGTTTGTTATTACCACGCGCAGGTCATGTCTTAAAATCAGAACAAAATATTAAGGGGGCGTGGCACCTCCCATACAAACTGAATTTTTCAAGTTGAATATCTTCAAAAGTGTTTAAGGTAGGAACATGAAAATTGGTACAGAGCTACAGGATAACAGCACCACTCTCACCTATAAAACCGGGGGTTATCCAATAAGGGGGCGTGGTACCTCCCATACAAACTAAATTTTTTAAGCAGAATATCTGTGAAAGGGTTCAAGGTAGGGAACTGAAAATTGGTATAGACCTATATGGTATCAAAAGCCTTCTTACACATAAAAGAAGGGGTAATCGGAAAAGGGGGCGTGGCACCTCCTATACAAACAGAATTTTTCAAGGTGAATATCTTCAAAAGTGTTTAAGGTAGGAACATTAAAATTGGTATAGAGCTATAGGATAACAACACCATTCTCACCCATAAAACTTGGGGTTATCGAAAAAGGGGGCCTGGTACCTCCCATACAATCTTTAATTATTTTGGTTGTTAATCTATATCTATATATATAAAAATGAAATGGTGTATAATTGTCACGCTAAAACTCGAAAACGGCTGAACCAAATGAAATACTTCCTTTAGGGGATTTGTTTGTTATTACCACGCGCAGGTCATGTCTTAAAATCAGAACAAAATATTAAGGGGGCGTGGCACCTCCCATACAAACTGAATTTTTCAAGTTGAATATCTTCAAAAGTGTTTAAGGTAGGAATATGAAAATTGGTACAGAGCTACAGGAAAACAGCACCACTCTCACCTATAAAACCGGGGGTTATCCAATAAGGGGGCGTAGTACCTCCCATACAAACAAAATTTTTTAAGCAGAATATCTGTGAAAGGGTTCAAGGTAGGGATCTGAAAATTGGTATAGGCCTATATGGTATCAAAAGCCTTCTTACGCATAAAATAAGGGGTAATCGGAAAAGGGGGCGTGGCACCTCCCATACAAACTGAATTTTTCAAGGTGAATATCTTCAAAAGTGTTTAAGGTAGGAACATGAAATTTGGTATGGAGCTATAGGATAACAACACCATTCTCACCCATAAAACTTGGGGTTATCGAAAAAGGGGGCGTGGTACCTCCCATACAATCTATATATATAAAAATGAAATGGTGTTCAGTCGTTACGCTAAAACTCGAAAACGGCTGAACCAAATCATATACTTCCTTTAGGAGGTTTGTTTGTTATTACCACGCGCAGGTCATGTTATAAAATCAGAACAAAATATTAGGGGGGCGTGGCACCTCCCATACAAACATTTTTCTTCAAGGTGAATATCTCTAAATGGGTTTAAGGTAGGGACCTGGAAATCGGTACAGACCTATAGGATAACAACACCATTCTCACCCATAAAACCGGGGGTTAACCAAAAAGGGGGCGTGGCACCTCCCATACGAATGAAATACTTCATAGTCGATATCTCTGGAAGTATTCATGTTAGACCACTGAAATTTGGTAAGGGATTATATGAGATCAACCCCTACCACCTCCAAAAAAGCTGGGGATAACGAAAACGGGGGCGTGGCACCTCCCATACAAATGAAATATTTCATAGTCGATATCTCTGGAAGTATTGATGTTAGACCACTGAAATTTGGTAAGGGGTTATATGAGATCGATCCCTACCACCTCCAAAAAAACTGGGGATAACGAAAAGGGGGGCGTGGCACCTCCCATACGAATGAAATACTTCATAGTCCATATCTCGGGAAATGTTTAGTTTAGACCACTGAAATTTCTTGAGGAGTTAAATAAGATTAATCCCATCATCTCCAAAAAAACTGGAGATAAAGAAAAAGGGGGCGTGGCACCTCCCATACGAAGGAAAAATTTCATAGCCCATATCTCTGCAAGTATTTATGTTAGACCACTGAAATTTGGTGAGGGTTTATATGTGATCGATCCCTAATACCTCCCAAAAAACTCGAGTTAACGATAAAGGGGGCGTGGCACCTCCCATACGAATATAATACTTCATAGTCCATATCTCTAGAAGTATTTAGGTTAGACCACTGAAATTTTGTGAGGAGTTATATAAGATCAATCCCGGACACCTCCAAAAAAAACTGGGGATAAGGAAAAAGGGGGCGTGGTTTCTCCTATATGAAGGAGATAGGGATATGGTTTAAAATAGATATAGGGATCGGGTTAGAGAAACAGAGGGGGAAATAAATTTGTGGCAGGACAACGTCTGCCGGGTCAGCTAGTAACTTATAATAATGCTCAGTGCCATCTGCATATCAATAGACAATGCTCATAAGAGTAAAGGAATTCCCCGCGTGGTAAGTAAAGGTACTTTTGGAATACACCACGCAGCGAATTCCAATCTTCTTTCTATGGCAATAGGGAAAAACGGCTAAACTTGGGTGATGATTGGATTTTTGCAAACAAAGCAATATTTTAGCTTTTTTTTTTTGTATAATGCATTGTCAGTAAAACCTGATCGATGGTCAAAATTTCAAAACCCCAGCTCAACGGGGAGTTAGTTCAAAATCGAAAGCAAAATCTCTGTAAATTAAATTTTTCAAATATCTCTACCCATGCGCCACCTATCGGAATTATTTTTTTATTATAATGCATTGGGGTATAAAACTAAGCGATGATGAAAATTTCAAGATCCTACCTTAACGGGAAGTTCGTTGAAAAACGAATTAATCGACACTGAAAACAGACCTTCGTAATTCTCAAATAAAGCGAGTCACGCGGCACCTAGCGGGTCCAATTGTTTTTTAACATTTAGAAATTAATTAAGTAACACACACGTAAAATATCAGCCAAATCGGTCCATAATTACGATTTTGAGTTTTTATTACCGCTATCTCAGCCCCACCTAGCGGAATTTTTTTTACAAAAATATTTCTTTTCATGGTAGTAATACATGTTACGAATTTCAGCTAAATCGGACCATAAATGCGAATTTTGAAAATATAGCGACGCACGCGCCACCTATCGAATTTTTTTTTTTATAATATTGCATTGTCATCAGGGTTATACATGGGGGCAGAATTTCAAATCAATCGGACACCGGGAAGTGTATCAAATTTAGCTTGCAAGATTTGATAACAGACAGCCGTCAGGTGAAACTAAATAAAAGCTTATAATATAATAAAAAATCTCTTTTAAGACTTGGTGTAAGCACAAAGCGCATTTTAATAGAAACAGGTGTGAAACGAATACTTCCTTATTCATCGAGTTACCTTCAAAGCAACCACAAAACCTCAATTATTTTAGCCATCCTTTGACACTTGCTTCGATGGAAATGTGAATCCAGTTTTAGTTTAAAAAATATCTAGATGCTACAAGCTGTTTTTTCCCCTACCATAATTTTTTTTTTTTGGCGCTTACAACGTTATTTGAGAAGACCATTCCACTAATCCAACATTTGATTGTTTTTAAAGCAATTCCGCAACCCAAGGGCGACAAACCAAAAGCGACATTTGAATTTGACTCACCACATATTACCTCGTACTAAAGTTAAATACCCAGTGGGAAAGTAGGCAATGCATTACCTTTTTCCATGCATGAAAAGATGTATGAATTTTGTTATAAGAACCCTCGTGAAGGGTTGGCGGTACGAGGGCTTAAGTCGATAGCCACAGGGCTGCGCTGCCCTTGTGATCATAGTGCCGCCGGTACTACATCACGAGAGAAGCCAAGCCTCTCTGGCGCGACGACTAAGATCTTCCCCCTCCCAATCCAGGGTGTTATGCGTCCACGTGCCCATTGGACGTTTGCAGCCGGGAGGCAAATCGTGGCTGTAATCGAACGGAGCCTCTCTGATACCGGGCCGCCTCGGAGAGTAACTATGGCCTTACCGCGGCATGGGGCTCTGCCGCGGCGGACGACACATTCCCCATACTCTTCCTTTGACCCTAAACTGGCCTTGCCCGGCAAGGGGTCGTACGAACAAGATGAAAAAAAGTAATAAAAACCTTAAAAATAATGATACAACCATGTATACTGCCCAGCAGAGGAGGAAAATGCTGGAGCAAACGAGAACGCAACGTCGGAGGACAAACTCCATTTCTTCATCAGCCGAGAGGTCGACAGCGATGGCAACTACGAGCCGATCAGCTCTGGATAATAAGGGGGCAATCCCCAAAGTAAGTACCGGTACAAACACGGTGAAGCCAACAACGGCTGATACTAGAGCCCTAGTAAGTGCCGGTACCGAAACCAAGTCTTTAACGTCTGTGGCAGTGGTCTCACGACCTGGCCCCAGAGATCCAAATAAGGGAACGACCGCGATGGCAACTACGGGTCGAAATTTACCCCAAAAGACATCTCCCAGTCGCTCTGAGTACTTGGACAAAAGAGCGGCCGCGAGGATACTGAAGAAATACGAGGGTATTTCACAAGAGACGCTATCGACGAATGCTAGGAAGATGGTGGAGATGGCTGAAGCTATCTTACCGAACTTCCAAAGCGATTACGCGCCAAAGAAGGTTAATATAAATCCCTTCAAACGCCAGAGATCGGACGTGGATTTAAAACCTCACCCGAAGCGGCAGCAACACGCCCCCGTAATGGGTAAACTCAGCTTTGCTGAAGTGACTAAGGATAGGATCCTCATAGGCGTCATTGACCGAGGTAATGAAAACTGGGCCATCCCTAGGGACCAGTGGCGGTTCGTCCGGAACGCTATCGGTAATGCCCTTCTCGACATTATGGATGAGTCTCCGGGTGCCACTCCGATGGGTTCTGATGCGGGATGGCACCAGGGCCGAATCAAGGTATTCGCTTGCGAGGATGCAAAAACTGTTGCACTGTACAAGGCAGCAGCTGCAAGACTAGGTGAGATCTACCAAGGGGCAAGAATCGAGGTTGTCGACTGGAAGGACATCCCGGCTCGGCCAAGGGCAAGAGCGTGGATTCCTGCTATCCCTGCTGAACCTGAGAGAATTCTCAGGATGCTGAGGATCATGAACCCGTCTCTCCCGACGCAGGACTGGGGTGTAAATCTGGTCGAGGACGCGGTAGGGCCTGATAGGCAAGTGGTCTTCACCTTGAATAAGGAGGCACTCGAGCCCCTTAAACGGTGCAATGGACGAGTGCACTACGGCATGGGTCAGATCGTGATCCACGTATACCGCGGCGATGCACAGCGCGCTGCTATTTCGGCTGCACCGGAGGACTCGGACATCGCAGTGCCGGAAGGGGAGTCGGAGATGTCCGACTCGGAAAGTATGGTATCTGCCACGTCAAATGGCGAAGGAGCAGTGAACAGCTCGGAGATGGGAGACAGCCTGCTGGACGGGGAGGACCTCAACGTCACAGTGATAGCAGCTAGTCCTGAGCGCACCACAGTTGACACTGCCACAGTTAGGAGGATCTCTGCCACGCCAAACCATGGTCTGAAGAAATCGTCGTTGAAAGATAAGCCTCCAGACGAGGTGGAACTCGACGATACGGCGGTGGCAGGGAAGTCTGAGCACTCTCATGTTGGTGGTGATTCAGATAAACCTGCACAAATCTAAAGCAGCCTCGGCTGCTTTAATCAGTCGTCTCTCTAAAGGCGACGTAGATGTGGTCCTCATCCAAGAACCCTGGGTCAACAGCTCAAGGATTTGCGGTTTGGGGACTAAGGGTTATAAGCTTATTCGAGCCAGCGAAGGGGGCCGGGTTAGAGCCTGTATTTTAGTTAAGTCTGAGCTGAATGCATTTCTCTTGCCCAACTATACCAATGGTGACGTTACAGCTGCCAGTTTAACAGTCGACAGTACCAGTCTGACGATTGCGTCGGTCTATATGCCCTACGACGCCGAAGAACCTCCGCCACAGAGGGAGGTAAAAGACCTGGTGGCAAATTTTTCCATGGGTCATCTTCTTATCGGAACTGACGCCAATGCTCATCACGTCCAGTGGGGAAGCTCCGATATCAATGCTAGAGGAGAGTCGTTGTTTGACTATTTGTTAACAACTAACCTGGTAGTTTGCAACGTGGGTAACGAACCTACGTTTATTACTAAAACCCGTAGGGAGGTAATAGATCTCACTATTTGCAGCGAAGGCGCTTATGAGTGGGTCAGAAAATGGCGCGTTCTCGATGAGCACTCATTCTCCGACCACCGGTACGTAGAAATAGTTCTAGACTTTTCTGTTGAGCAGCCGGTTATGAAACGCAACCCACGTAACACTAACTGGCAGCTACACAATGAAATACTATCTAGGGACTTACCAGCACTGCCCCCACAAGTCCCCTCATCAGTAGGGGAGTTGGAGGATCTGGTAAAGACCTTTACAACGGCGCTCTCGAATGCCTTAGAGCAGGCTTGCCCAGTGCCAAAACCACGTGGTAAACATAGGCCGCATTGGTGGTCCTACGACCTGGACTCGCTCCGAAAATCATGTAGGACACAATTTAATAAGGCCAAGAGCCTTGGCACGGAGACTCAATGGCTCGAATATAAAGTTAAACTCAGGGCCTACAAAAAAGCTCTGAGGCAGGCGAAGAGAGTATCGTGGAGAAATTTCTGCACTGGGGTCGAAAATGTCGACGATACAGCGAGACTTAGACGGGATTATTCCCGCACAACTCATAAACACGCTGGAGACATCAGCCAAATGGCTGGTATTTCTCTATACAGCCTGCCTGGCTCTTAGCTACATTCCGTGCTCCTGGAGAAGTGCCACGGTAGTGTTTATTCCTAAGGCGGGGAAGGCGTCTCATTACGAGCCGAAGGACTACAGGCCGATCAGTCTCTCATCCTTTGTGCTCAAAACCTTCGAGAGGATAATAAATGACTACCTCTCCTCTACTATTGATAGCAACCTGATCTGTAGCTATCAGCATGCATACACCAAAGGGAAATCTACAGAAACTGCGCTTCACAGCCTAGTTTCTGTTATTGAAAAATCGCTGTATGAGAAGGAGTACTGTCTTGCGGCCTTTTTAGATATTGAAGGAGCCTTCAACAACATAAGCCCTGATGCTATAAACACCGCTTTAACAAGTCTGGGCATAAGCAGGTCTCTTATTGGACTTATTGATCAACTGCTAAGGGGTAGACGAATAGTTTCATCACTGGGCTCGGTTGACTTATCACGCTATGTCACAAGGGGAACGCCTCAGGGTGGTGTTCTCTCCCCGCTTCTATGGAACCTCACTGTCAACTCGATGCTGCGAGACACAAGCTGGGGGGGCGGGAAGATAGTGGCATATGCAGACGACTTAGCCATAGTATATAGGGACAAATTCCCGCAGACCCTGTGCGACTTGATGCAAGCAGCACTGCGAGAGGTTTCCTCATGGTGCTCGCGCTGCGGACTGAGCATCAACCCGGGAAAAGTAGAACTGGTTCTTTTCACCAACCGCTATAAGATACCACCGCTAACACTACCAAAACTGAATGACGTGCACCTGAACCTGGCCGACAAAGCCAAGTTCTTAGGCACAGTTCTGGATAGGAAACTAACCTGGAAGGAGAATGTTCTTCAGCGCCAGAAGAAAGCGTGTATTGCACTCTACACATGCAAAAGAGCCATTGGAAAGAAATGGGGGCTCAGCCCCAAAATATGCAAATGGATCTACACCGCAATCATTCGACCAATCATGCTCTATGGAGTTGTGATATGGTGGCCTGCGCTGAGCAAGGCAACAAACCTTAATCTGCTAGGTAAAGTACACAGATCTTGCATGATCTGTATAAGCGGTGCGTTAAGAACAACGCCCAATGAAGCACTCCAGGCCATTCTTGGCATTTTGCCACTCGATCTGGAAGGGCACCGGGTAGCAGCAGCATCGGCTCTACGTCTAAGGGAAACGTCCGGCTGGGACGCAAGCACTACTGGACACGCCTGTATTTTGGGATCCTATAGCTTTCTTCCGCTGAGCACGGATCGTTGTGCGACCACAACAGTCGGAGATAGCTGTTTTAAAATCAACATTCCCAGCAGGGAAGAATGGGAGAGCACGGATCGGAGTCCCGCCACTCATGGCGGCACTTCCATTTATACTGATGGCTCGAAGTTAGACGGCAGAGTTGGAGGAGGGGTTTATTCAAAGGATCTGAACCTTGAGCTCTCCTTCAGACTACCTGATCACTGCAGTGTCTTCCAGGCTGAAGTTTCAGCAATCATGGACGCCGCGGCTTGGATAGGCCAACACACTATCGGACACGACATTTTTATATTCAGCGACAGCCAGGCGGCCATCAAATCCCTTGGCTCTTATTCGTTCAACTCTGAACTGACGCTCAGCTGTCGTCGATCTCTACAGGAGATGGCCCAACAGAATCGCGTGAACCTCACATGGGTCCCGGGGCATAGGGACATTGAGGGAAATTGTAGGGCAGACGAACTTGCGAGGCAGGGCACGACCAAGCAGGTTCTTCGGGATAAAGAGCGCTTAGGTATGCCGTTTGCCACTTGCAAGCTTATGCTGAAGGAGTACACACTCCGCCAAGCCAACGAAAGATGGCTGCAATCTCCAGGATGCCGGATATCCAAAGAAACCTGGCCGAAATGGGATCATAAAAGATCGAGACAAATTTATGCCCTAAGGAGAAGAGAAATCTCCATATTAATAGGCGTATTGACTGGGCACTGCCTCATTGGTAGGCACGCAGAAAGACTTGGTGTGCCCTACCGACGATGCTGTAGGAGTTGTAAGGATGATGAGGAGGAGGAAACGGTGGAGCACCTCATCTGCAACTGCCCGGCTTTAAGTGGCGCGAGAATGCGCTTTTTGGGAGTCCCCTTCCTGGTTAGCCTACGCCAGGTCACGGAGCTGGACATAAAGGACCTGATGGCCTTCATCAAGTCATCTAAATGGTTCGAGGAGGAGTAACGGTGTCGGTATAGGAACGTCAGTCCCGGGATTCTGCTATGTGGAGAATTCCGTTAATACCGGGATTTTCCATATGGCAGGGTCCCGGAACTGACTTTCCTAGTGTTTGGTGGTATCACAACGGGCCTTTTAATACTGGCCTAGGTGTGCCTCTACGGTAGCCACTTGAACCTAACCTAACCTTGTTATAAGAAAAGATCACACCAAAAGCAAGGAAGGGAGTAATGTGTCGCTCAATTTTTGATTTGTAGTTTTATAAAAAATTGTTTTTCGTGCATGAAAAGATGTATGAATTTTGTTATAAGAAAAGATCATACCAAAAGCAAGGAAGGGAGTAATGTGTCGCTCAATCTTTGATTTGTAGTTCAAAAAAAATTGTTTTTCATACATGAAAAGATGAACGAATTTTGATGTTAGAAAAGATCATAACAAAAGCAAGGAAGGGAGTAATGTGTAGCTCTATTGATAGGTTTGTTTACTGACCAAAAAGAAGTTCAGAGCAGGTTAGAGCAGAGCAGAGCAGGGCAGCTGTCAAAATAGAAATAGAGAAACTTAGAGCAACTCAGAGCAGAAATGCCATGAAACAATTGAATCTCGATAGTTTCTTTTTATTTGGTTTTTTTTTTAAATCTTCAAAATTAATGCAAATTCACGTATATGAAAACATTGATTTTCTTGCAAACTAATTTTTTTGAAGTTTTCAAAAAATTTAATTTTTCCTGACTGACAATTGCTTCTCTGCTCTAACTTACTCCATAAAAAAAGCTAGAGCAGAAATTTGTGATCTGGATGACTCTAGTTTTGTTTTGAGCGTACTCATGAAACAAAAGATAGAGCAACCTAGAGCAAGAAAAGTGTTCGTTAAACACAATTTTGTGAAATATCTCAATCTGGCGTAAGCTAGAGCAGCCCAATAAACAAACCTTTTATTTGTAGTTTGAAAACTTCAAAAAACAAAAAAAAATACACAACTTTCAAACATAAAAAAATACAATTTAAATTCATTTTGAAACTGCTGCTCGTTACATACATCTTCATCGCTTTTCCTGCTGCTGTGAGGCTTTTCAGAAGTCGAGAGTCGGCTGGACTGTGTGCTCCTGATGCCGGTGCCTTTGTGGTTTTGGTTTTTTTATTATATTTTTTTTTTGGTGCACTCATCTTGGTCATAGCCCATGACGAGCTCGTCATTCAAACATTTAAAATAGGACCTTAACTTTTCCCCCGCTGTAGAGCCTCACTGCGTCTTAATGTCCTTGTTACTCCACAAGGAAATTTATAAAATGTTATGCAAAATGAAATATGTCCCTTGTAAAGCATCTTTTCATTCAAGAAAGGCAATGCAAGATATAATGTATCCCTTGTAGTGCATATTTTCATTCTTGAAAGTAATGCATCTTTTCATTTATAAAAAGTAATATAGAAAGTAATGTAAACATGTCGCTTCAGTTTGTAGGCGAGCGACACATTACTTTTCCTATGACATCGCTGTAGAAAAATTCATGCATGTTTTCATGTATAGTTTATGCATTGCTGTACATTACCTTTTCCCACTGGGTAGTTTTCTGTCTCTCCTGTACAATTTGAGTGAAAGTTTGAACTTGATTTTGCTTTTGTCCTTTACGTTATCTTGCATAAACAACAACGACAATATGCTCTCACAAAAAACCTGAAAAAAACAGATGCTAAATATTCACCCCCTTATTCATAAAAAATATAAAAGGTTTATTAAGCTCTTATTATTCAAAATTTGTATGAAAATGTCATTTTAAAAAGCTTTATAAACCAATTTTATTTTTTATGAATATGGGGGTCATTGTTTAAATTTTTTTTTAATTTAATAAATATTGGAATACTTACATACATATATGAAAAAAATAAGATTTGCTTAAGCCTTGGTTTCCTCGTAAAGCGGTGCCGCTATATAATTTTCGCTACAAGGCGGCTACCGTCGTTAGCGGCACCGATTTGCTGTAAACTTTGATTGAAGTTACGGTGAATTCAGGTGATTGCAAATTCAATAATTTGCGGCTCCTTTTTGATTTTTGAGTTTTTATATTTAAAAAAATTTGTTTTCAAAACATTAGAAATTGTCTTTGTAAAAAAATTTGAAGTATTTGATTGAATTTTCACCGCTATAACAATGACGGTGGGAAAAAACGGTGACGAAAAATTGCCACCGTCATGACGGCCGCTATGCTTGAATGCTTGCCGCTATATTACATTACGGTGAACTTCACCGTCTCATTACTTTACACTCAATTACTTTTACATGGCAGTATTTTTGACAACGTACTTCACCGCTAGTTAACGAGCGCTATATAGCGTCACCGCTTTCGAGGAAACCAAGTCTTTAGGTATTTGATATCAAATTCGTTTCAAGCTGTTATAACAGAAAAATGTTTGCTGGGATATTGTTTTTGATATAAATATGTACGTTTTGATATACGTATATATATGAATGTATGCTGTACTAAATTTAAATTCAGTAGCATTTAATTGCGTTCAGTTGCTGTGTTTGTTGCACTTTAAATCCAAAATAAGAAAAATCGACTTTTGTTAAAATCCTAAAGCAGAAATGCAAGGAAAATACAACAAAAGTGGAAAAATACGTTTTCCTTTTGCTACATCATTGCAGAACACTAATTAATTTTTAATTTGTTCATGATGGTCGCCATAGCTTAATTTTCTTTCATGTTTTTTTTTTGTTTGGATTTACATTTGCTTATTGGAATGTACATATGTATATTGGCTGATGTATGCCTAACCAAATCCCTTTAATTAAATTTTAATGAGAAAGTCTTTCATCTATCACGTTTTGCAGGGCATAAACAGTCAAGAGATGTCGGTGCTTCACCGCGTTCAATTTGGTTGTAAAATTTGTTTACATAGGTACATACATATAATCTGCCCTTTAATATTTTCTATGCGGAAACATTTTGGCGTTAATATAGAGATTTTACGATAGGGCTAGTATTATGTCTACTTAGTAAACATTTCGCACATTGATTTTCATGTACGGAATTCTAAGATCGGGCCAAACCTATGTATAATAATATCTCCAATAGGAAAAATCTGAAAAAATATTTCTAGAGTCTTTAGCCGAAATATTGACTTAGGGCGGATTTCTCAACTAGCCGTCAACTTAACGCTCACTTTAAATTTTATCGGGCAGTTCATCCTCCTGTTAAATAAAGGGCAAATGAACTGGCTGTTAAACTGACAGTGAATTGACAGTGAACTTTGACGTTAACAGGCAGTCGAGAAATCCGCCCTTAGTAAGCTGATGGACATGGAAGAATAAATAATAAAAATATGCAAAGTGCATTTTTATTGTGTTTTTTTTTTAATTATTTCGCTAATGGTAACACCTGTAAAAAAATTGTCTTCTACAGTTTTTTGTTGAGGTTATCAAACGTCTCTTAGCAGTATTTCTTTCAGATGCTGTAGTTTTCCCGCTATAATCACTTTTTCCGAGTGCATTTTTACAAAAAACAAACAATCAAGTCGATTTTTGTGACGCATTCTGTATAGGTCTTTATAGGTTTTTTTATAAATGTACATAGGTATGTATGTTCCAGCGAAAAAAATGTGCTTGCAACCAAGGGCGTGACACCATTTCCATTTTCGAAATGGAAATAAGGTCAGTTGACTTAAATTCTCTTTGTCAATATGTTTATTGACGTTATGTCCTAATTGAAATGGAAATAGCGTCAACATTGCTTATTGCATGTCAACTGAACATCACGCGATGTTTGAATTTGATGATGTGACTTTCAACATTACAAAAAGCGTCGCATTTTATAATATGATTTCAATTTAAAATACTCAATGGTACGATTTTTTTAATTGTAAATTTTTATTTAATAATCTGATATAAATCAAGCGATATTTAATTATAAATTGAAATTTTTCTTTCAAATTTATCATAAAAAGCGCCGCAGGCAAATATTTGAAATTAAAAAACCGCACGATTTTTAATTCAAAATTTGTATTTTTTTTTAGTATGATATTATTTTAAAATATTTAAGGGCTTGACTTTGAAATTTATTTTAAAAAGTGCCGATATGAGGAACATGAATTAAAAATGACTTTATTTCCAACTCAAATGGAAATAGTGTCAATAACTCTTAGAAAATTCCTATTAAAATTAATTATACTGATTAGCTTAGTTAATCCGTTATGATGACCGTTTGTTAGTGAGTAAAGTGAGTAGGAAATAAACACTTGCATATAACCATTGATAAGTTTATAATTGAGTTTAGTCAAAAGTGAATCAAAAAAGTCCAAAATGTCGTTAAAGTACTCTTTTATAGAAGGGCTTAGGAAAAATTCAAAATTATTATTGGAATCAAGTTCTTCCTTTCAAAGTATGTCGTCTATAACATATCCGCGTTCGCGGCCCAGCCCAGAGGTTCCGCGGGACGGCATGATACCGACGTAGTAAAAAATTAGATGAGACGCTTTTTGTAAATCACATCATCACACATAAACATCACGTGATGTTTAGTTGACATGTCGTAAGCAATGTTGACGCTATATCCATTTCAATTAGGAAATAAAATCAATGACTATATAGCCAAATTACTGTTGACTTTACAAAGTAAAAAATGAAAGTTTACTTTTAATACCAGTGGCTATTGAAATTAAGCCTTTTTGGAATTATATTTGAGTTTTAATACTAAATAGTATTAATTTAAGACTCTGAAAAATTTTTAATTCCAAATAATTTTAAAATAATACCAAAGCGCTCTCTCTATAGCGCTCTCTCTCATTATACTGTTTTATGCACTATTTGTTTAAAAAGCCGGAAAAGTATTAAATTTATTACTTTTTAGCATTAAATTAAGTCCTGTGGTTTTTTCTTCAGAGCACGCGGTTCGTCGTAATGATTCAGAACAAAGCTGCAATTAGACGCTGGCAAGTACTCGATGGCTTGATAGTAGACATCTCCGAAGGCAATATAATAAAACTGTAATTTTTTTTTTTTGCCTGAGAGAATCTTCTACTGAATTCCTCTCTCAAGAGAAATTATACCGAACATGGTATTAATTTAACACTTTTCGGCGTTGTTATATATGTATAAACACCAAAAAGGTATTAAAGTTAGACTTTTATTACACCCAGCGTACTAGTACTAGTACAAAGGTATATTAATTTTGTTCACATAACAGTAGTTTGTAACGGCACAAAATAATCGAGATAGATATAGAGTTCCATATATGATAGTGCTTAGGCTGAAAAGAGGAGTTCTGGCGATATTGAAGAAAGTATTCTCCATTTTAATAAAATTTTGCATTCAATATTTCTTAAATGCGTACCTTTTTTGAAGCGCTCTAAGGTTTCCTTTAATACTTCATGGGGCTCAAAAGAACTGAATTACCTAAAAAATCAAAAGTCGCTCTGTTTTAAGCGATACAAATTGTCTGGATTAATTACTGACTATTCGGCTTATTCTGTTTTGCGTTATAAGTATAATACCTAAACAGCAAGTGTTTCAAGAATTATTTGAAAAATATTAAGAATCAACTGCTAACCCCAAGTCGTTTTACAGCTTCGTTAATTCGAAGAGGAAGGCAAAAGGGTTTCCCTCAGTAATGAAGTTTTATGATCTAGTTTCTCAAGATGGCGATGAAATTGCCAATATGTTTGCAACCTTCTTCAAATCTAACTACTCAACTTCATTGGATTCAAGACCTTTGAATTATCCTTACAAATTGTCTTCCCTTAATTCAACACCAGTTCCTGTTATTTCTTATAACCAGGTACTAGTGGATCGTGTAAATCTAAAAAGCTCGTATTCCAGTGGTCCTGATGAAATTCCCTCAGTTGTGCTGAAGACTTGTGCTCAGTTCCTTTGTCGACCTTTAACGTCTTTGTTTAACGCGTCTTTGAAGCAAGGAATATTTCCTAAAAAGTGGAAGGAGTCATTTATAATTCCTTAATATAAAAATGGAGGTAGATCAAATATAATGAACTATAGAGGAATAGCAAAGCTCAGTGTTATTCCCAAACTTTTCGAATCTATTGTCACAAAGCAATTAGCCTTCTCAGTCTCTTCGGGTTTGGGAAGGGTAAGTCTACTGTGACAAACTTGCTCGAGTTCACAACACATGTTTTCAAAAGCCTTAGGGCCAACTGTGAAACGGATGTCATATATACAGATTTTAGTAAGGCATTTGATAAAGTGTCTCATTCTATCCTGCTGTTCAAACTTGATCAGCTGGGGTTTCCACCTTTATTTCTCGAATGGATATCGTCTTACTTAAATGAGAGAAAGCAACAAGTTATATTTAATAATTGCAAGTCACTAGTTTTGTTGACTTGGGCGTTACAATGAGTCCTAGACTGGACTTTAAATCACATATCGAATCGTGCGTGAATAGAGCCAAAGGTACCCTGGCGTTCGTTAAACGGTGGTCTAAAGAATTTAATGACCCTTATGTTACTAAAGCTCTTTTTACTTCTTTGGTAAGGCCGTTACTGGAATACGCTTCCATAATCTGGAACCCACAGTACCAAATTCATTGTGATAAGCTGGAGTCGGTTTAAGAAATTTACCATGGGACCCGTCTATGAATCTTCCTTCCTACTGTAGTCGATTGAAACTTCCTACAGCTACAGCTTCCTACTTTGCAAAGTCGTAGGGAAATGCTTGGAGTGTTATTTATGGTGAAACTCACAAAAGGGATAATAGATAGCCCATTCTTGCTTGGCGAACTTTTCTTTAATGTCCCCATTAGACCCTCCAGACATTTCCAACCAATTTACTTAAACATATGCAGAACCAATTTTGAGTTGCATGAACCTCTCCGAATCTTGAGTGACGATTTCAACAAGCACTGTAAGAATATTGATGTCTGCGACTCGCTGCTTTGTATTCAAAAATATCTACTTACGGTCTTAAATACGTAACGATATTAGTATTAATATATTTCCTCTTCTAGGCACTACATATCAGCTCCCTACTGAGCTTATTCTACTGAGTCCTTCCTGGCTCAAATGCCCCCTTCTGGGCACCGCGCATCAGCTCCCTACTGAGCCTATTCTATAGAGTCCTTCCTGGCTCAAGTGCCCCCTTCTGGGCACCACGCATCAGCTCCCTACTGAGCTTATTTATCTTAATTATACCTATAATATACTGATACTCTTTATAAACTACTATTTTAATAAAGTTAAGTTCAAATGCTTTTACCTAATATTTTATATCATGCTTTGGCTAGATTTAATTTGTAAACTGTAATCAATTGGTTGTACTTTACTTACATTTTCTGTTTACTTTTCCGTTATTATGTATATTTTCAAAAAAATTAGTCTGTAAGATTTATTCCAATCTGTAGACTATTCAATAATTAAATAAATAAAAATAAGCCATGTCCCTCCGTCTGTGTACACGATAACTTGAGTAAAAATTTAGATATTTGCATGAAATTTTGTATACAGGTTACTTTCTGGCCAAGGTAGCTTGCTATTGAAAATGGGCGAAATCGGATGATAACCACGCCCCCTTTTTCGATATCGAAAATTTCGAAAATCACACAAATTGACATATCTCGGCAGCTGAAAAGGCTAAAATGATATAACTTTATAGGTAAATCCCCCTGGTCATTCTATTATGATTTTTCCATAAATTTTTTGGAGTGGACGTGGCACCGCCCACTTTTATGGGAGGCATTTTTGAAAATTTGACTGGTCGTAACTCTTAAACTGATTACGATAGAACCATGGAATTTGGCACAAAGCATACTAGTATCGTTGGGAGTATACCTTATGAAATTGGATAAAATCGCCCTCCAACCACGCCCACTTTCGATATCGAAAATTTCGAAAATCACCTAAATTGACATAATTCGGTAACGGAAATGGTTAAAATGATATAGTTTGGTAGGTTGAACCCCCTAGTCATTCTATTATGATTTTCCGATAAATTTTTAAAAGTAGGGGTGGCATCGCAGGGAGGCATATTTGAAAATTTCACGGGTCATAACATTTAAAATGATTACCTACGGTAGAACGATGAAATTGGTACAAGCATACCTGATGTAATTGGACGAAATCGCTTCACGACCACGCCCACTTTCGATATGGAAAATTTCGAAAATCATATAAATTCACATAATTCGGTAAGGTCAATAGCTAAGATAGTAAAAACTTTAGGTAAATCCTCCTAGGGCCTATATCACTGTTATCCCGTTCTGAAAATTGCCGCTGGATATGTAATGTTCGGTTCACCCGAACTTAGACTTCCTTACTGGTTTTTACTGTGTACTTCTCTTTACAAAATAGAAATAGAGTCAATTGACACTATTTCCATTTATAATGCTCTTCGCAAAGGTTCGCAAAGGGAGGGACATTTATATATTTGCTAAGTAACTGCTTACGCCCTTGCATGCAACAACCAACAAGCTGTAGATGAAGATTTTTAACAGATGTTCCCAATACCGAAATAATAATAAACAAGTAAGGAAAGCTGTCTTCGGCTGTGCCGAAGGCTAAATACCTTTCATGAATAAGCGTCACGATTTTCACTGTTTGATCCCCAGTACAGCCTGTGTGAATTTAACTTTAGCTCATACCGAAATTATCGGAGCTATCGATTATATGGGGACGATGAGTTATATTGGTCCAATCACATTCATTTTTAACATCGACATTCCACATTCTAAAATAGCAACATTTACGAAATTTCACGTTCCTACCGATATAATTACAGGAGTTATCTACCAAAATCCGTTTATCGGAACAATCGATTGTATGGGGGCTATGTGAAATATTTATCCCATTTCAATGATTTTCAACATCGATATTTTACATATAAAAATAGCGATGCTTCCAAAATTTCACGTTCCTATGTGTTTAATTACAGGACTTATAGCCCAAAATCCGCTTATCAGAATAACCGATTGTATGGGAGCTATGTGAAATATTTATGCCATCTCAATGATTTTCAACATCGATATTTCGCATATAAAAATAGCGATACTTCCAAAATTTCACGTTCCTACCTATATAATTACAGGAGTTATCTACCAAAATCCGTTTATCGGAACAATCGATTGTATGGGGGCTATGTGAAATATTTATCCAATCTCGATGATTTGCAACATCGATATTTCACATATAAAAATAGCAATACGTCCAAAATTTCACGTTCCTACGTGTTTAATTACAGGAGTTATAGCCCAAAATCCGTTTATCGGAATAATCGGTTGTATGGGAGCTATATGTTATATTGGCCCGATATTGCTGGTTCCGACAAATGATTCCTATATTGGAAAATGGTGGCCGCATACCAAATTTCAGCCAAATATCTCAAAAACTGAGGGACTAGTTTGCGTTCAAACAGACAGACAGACAGACGGACAGACGGACATGGCTAAATCAACTCATCTCGTCATCCTGATCATTTCGGTATACTTATTGATGGGTCTATCTCTTCTTCTTCTCATATTTACAAACATCGGACCAAAGTTATAATACCATTTCATGTTCATGAAAGGTATAAAAATAAGAAAATTTAAGGTAAATGTCTACACGGAGGGAAATCTATAGATCGAACATCCATAATTATTGATATCACATTAAATAAAAATTGATAATCCTGTCCCATCAATGAATATGGATGTTTCATCAATGCTTTTTTCATATATCACTATTGAAATGGTATCCATACAAACTATTGATTATTTCTAAATAGTTTAAAAAAACAAAATTTTATATAATTTGACATCTGGTTTCAGTAAGATTCGAACCCTGCTCCTCTGGCACGTTAGCCCAGTATTCTACCATACGGCTACGGCATAGTATAAATTTTTTAGAAAAATGTTCAATCATAAGAAATTTCAAAAATTTTGAATTTTAACAAACGCTCCAACCAGTTGTAATATTGTTAGGAAATCCATAGTAAAAATTCTTGAACTATTATGATTATGCGTCCCAGAAAAATTTACATTTCGCCCATATATATTAATACGCTGTCTCTACCATTATTAGTATGCAATAAATAGGGATATGGATATACCAACAATAGAAATTCATATCACGACCATAGATATTAACATGCCGTTCAAATATATTAGTATTCTATCCATAGATATAAAAAATAGTACATCATATCGAAATGGTTGACATGTCATTTTTCTTTTTATTGGGAGCAAATAATATTTGATAACTCGCTCATTCTGAATGAATATTGCATCAAACTCGTCGCTATCAATAGTGATATTGTCACAACATTCAATGCATTTCTCTCAGTGTACAGAAGAATAGGCTCTGCATATTTTTCATATATATTATACTTCTATATTGCATCTATGAAACTGTTAAGTCTGGTCAACATTACACAGTAAAAAGAAAAGTCTAAATTGAATACCAATTTGGTGTTTATATATAACAACGCCGAAAAGTATTAAATTAATACCATTTTCCGTTTAATTGAGAGAGAGTATTATTTTAAGACCATTTGAACTAATTTAATTGCCAAAATTGAGAGAGAGAGAGCGATTTAGTATTATATTGGTATTATTTTAAAACCATTAGTCCAAATTTAATTTCCAAACTTCTTCAGGGTCTTAAAATAATACTATTTGGTATTAAATTTAAAAAAAGTAGTCTTTCATTTTGTACTGTGTACAGTACAGGTATACACTGAGAAAACGAGACAAAATCTTAAAGTTGCAGTTAAGCTTTTTGTAAGGGGGGTTATGGAATATTTCTACAATTGACAATTAAATGCATTTATTTGAGATTTCTTATATTACTTGCAACGTTGGCCATCGTTAGTTATTTCTCCTGAAAAAATATGAATCTATGGATCGACCATCCATAATTATTGATACCACATTAAATAAAAATTGTCCATCAATGGATATGGATGTTCCATGAATGCATATTTGGTAAATCACTATTGAAGTAGTATCCATATAAACTATTGATAAATACTTAGCTTAAAAAACAACATTTCATACAACTTGGCATCTGGTTTCAGTGGGTTTCGAACACTGCTACTCTGGCACGTTAGCCCAGTGTTCTACCATTCGGCTACGTCATGTTATAAAATTTTCAATCATAAGAAATTACAAAAATTTTGGATCCAAAAAAACGTTTCAACAAGTTGTAATATTGTTAGGTAATCCATAGTACAAACTTTTGAACTAATATGATTATGCGTCCCAGAAAACATTTACATTGCGCCCATATATATTAATACGCTGTCTCTACCATTATTATTATGCAGTAAATATAGATATGGATATAGCAACAATAGAAATGCATATTACGACCATAGATATTGACATGATCCAATTAATAAGATCTCGCATTTAAAAAAAACTGTGACGTCACGGTTTTATAAACATGTCTGCTTCGATTTATGTATCTCAAATGTTCGTGACGCCATTTGACAACAAACTTTTTTTTTTAAATTAAATTACAACCATCGGAATGCTCGATCTGTAATAATTGGTTCATGGATATTGACATGCTGTTCAAATATATTAGTATTCTATCCATAAATATAAAAAACAGTACATCATATCGAAATGGTTGACATGTCATTTGACTTTTTGTTGGAAGCAAGTAATATTTGATAACTTGCTCATTCTGAATGAATATTGCATCAAACTCGTCTCTATCAATAGTGATATTGTCACAACCAGTGTTACCAGAATTTTTTCAGCAATCCGGCTAGATAGAGAAAAAAAACGGCTAAAAACGGCAAAAAAATTATTTTGGCGAAAAAAATCTAATTTTGGCCGGAAAAACGGCTAAAAATTTTTAATCAACTTTTCACTCGTTTTATTCACTTTTTTTCATTAAAACGTATAATATAAATATTTTATAATAAAAAGGAGCGTTTTCTCATCTAGCCTTAAATATTAAAGTTCACGCTAAACAAAAATTTTGTATGAAAAAATTAAGATAAATTTTAAAGTTTACTTCAGAAAACGGCTGCAATTTCATAACAACACGGAGGGAAATCTATGGATGGAACATCCATAATTATTGATATGACATTAAATAAAAATTGATAATCCTGTCCCATCAAAGAATATGGATGTTTCGTCAATGCTTTTTTGATAAATCACTATTGAAATGGTATCCATAAAAACTATTGATAATTTCTAAATAGTTAAAAGAAAAAAAAAAAATTTTATATAATTTGACATCTGGTTTCAGGAAGATTCGAACCCTGCTCCTCTGGCACGTTAGCCCAGTATTCTACCACTCGGCTACGGCTTATTATACAATTTTTAGAAAAATGTTCAATCATAAGAAATTCAAAATATTTTGAATTTAAAAAAATGCTCCAACAAGTTGTAATATTGTTAGGAAATCCATAGTAAAAATTGTTGAACTATTAGATATGATTATGCGTCCCAGAAAAATTTATATTTCGCCAATCTATTATATTAATAGGCTAACAAATTTTACATATAAATCATTGCCAAGCTTAAACCCATACTAAATATGCATAAATATTTATGAAATGCATATGGATTTGTTGGCATACCTCTAAGGCAGTGCACAATTATCTAATATATAACCAATACTGCTTCATTTATCTGTAATAAGCGAATGAAAATTTTTCATGCAACTTAAATCGGTTATCTGACAATCAATTTGTAAATAAAGCGATAGCCCAGTGGGAAGCGTTAGGGGGTAGTGGTCGAGCGGTTGATGGTTCGAGTACAGTTAGTTACACAGCTATAGGCCAACATTTTTTTCTTTTTTGTCATTGAAAATTGTTTATATTTTTTATATATTTTTATATTTCTAATTTTGACTTTTTAATATTTTTATAAACAATATTTTTATGTTTGTGATCTCTATTTTCGAGAAGAAAAAAATTTGGTGCGAATATTTTTAGTTTACGGAAAGCCATGTGAAATAATAATTTTATATCATAAATATACATACATACCACCCATTATAGAAATGCTATAACCGCTTATACAATTTCTTTTTGTTTTTTTTTTTGGTAAATATTTCAAAAAATTACCATTAATATAAGTCTGACTGCTCTAATTTTTGAAGATGAAAGCTGCAATTTGCGAATTTTTTTTCAAATTCTATCGATTGAGATAGAGTTGCTGATAAATTCCTTATTTAAAGTATAAAAATCGACAAAATATTTTATGGATACTACGTTATTTTGAACTAAACCAAGTGATAAGCGGAAATCTTAAATTTTACTGAAGACAACAAATAATTTCTTTTCAAATGTATATATGTATTAACTTTTAAAAGGGCAGATTTGCAACCCGAGCCCCAAACAAGTCTAGACCAAATTGAATAGAATTTTTTTAAAAATCAATATACATTTTTTTTCTTTAAATCAAAAGAAAAATCCATATAAAGTGTCTTTTAAATATTGCTAAGTTATGGTTAAAGAAAAAAGCTAGAAAACCCTCACACTTTTTTTGACCTAACCAGAATTTGTAATTTACCCCCACTAAAAAGTTTTAAAACCACGCCATGTATAATACATTTTTTTAAAATACAACCCATACTTCTCTAAATTGAATGTGTAACTATTTTCGTTCTCTCGCTCATTAATACTCTTTAATATTACACGAACTCATATTTCCAAATTTCTTAAGTATTACAATTTACTTAATTTTCAACCTAATATTTTTTTGTTCTTCCCCTGCTCAAAACGATCGCATAAATTAGTGGCTATTTGTTAAGCACAATGTCATCATCCGATTATTCAAGTGCAACATAAAATCTCGAAAACCGAATATTTGCATGGCATTTGCCATAAATAATTTTGGAAAGGGCTGCTGTAATTTAATATTTTTATCATATAATAACAGCCGCTATTTTTTAAATTCTTTGATGGCCTCATTTTGCCTATAGATGAGTTTTTAATGTATACATTTAAGTTGGTCGAGGTTCGGCCACGGGTCCTAAAGGCAGCTATTGACAAAAAGTTGATCAGATGTTTGAATAAGTTCAACTATTTTAAATTGGTCGAATTTCGACCACGGGATATACTAGTATATATTAATGCGCTGTCTGTACCCTTATTACTATGCAGTAAATATGGATATGGATAATAGAAATTCATATCACGACCACAGATATTGACGTGCCGTTCAAATAAAAGAAAATCGCTATCAATCGACGAGTTTGATGCAATATTCATTCAGAATGAGCGAGTTATCAAATATTATTTGCTCCCAATAAAAAGTAAAATGACATGCCAACCATTTCGAAATTATGTACTATTTTCTATATTTATGGATAGAATGCTAATCTATTTGAACGGCACGTCAATATATATGGTCGTCATATGAATTTCTATTGTCGGTATATCCATATCCATATTTACTGCATAGTAATAATGGTAGAGACAGCGCATTAATATATATTGGGGAAATGTTAATTTTTCTGGGACGAATAATCATAATAGTTCAACAATTTTTACTATGGATTTTCTAACAATATTACAACTTGTTGAAGCGTTTTTTTTTAATTCAAAATTTTTTGAATTTCTTATGATTGAATATTTTTCTTAAAACTTTATAAAATGCCATAGCCGAATGGTAGAATACTGGGCTAACGTGCCAGAGGAGCAGGGTTCGAAACTTACTGAAACCAGATGTTAAATTATATAAAATTTTGTTTTTTTAAACTATTTAGAATTTATCAATAGTTTATATGGATACCATTTCAATAGTGATTTATCAAAAAAGCATTGATGAAACATCCCTATTCATAGGTGGGACAGAATTATCAATTTTTATTTAATGTGATATCAATAATTATTCCATCCATAGATTTCCCTCCGTGTAAGAAAGTTTCATACACAGATGCTTTGCATCCGAATACTTACTTACTTAAAATAGCCTTTAACCGCCTAGGCGATTTTGGCCGTCCAACATGTTACGCCAGTCGGTTCTTTGTTGAGCCAACTGGCGCCAATTAGAGACACCGCGTGCTCGCAGGTCTGCCTCTACTTGGTCCTGCCATCGAAGTGGTGGTCTCCCTCTTCCTCTACTTCCACCGGCGGGTGCCGATAAAAATACCTTCTGGACCGGAGCGTCCTCGTTCATTCGCACCACGTGTCCTAGCCAGCGGAGCCGCTGGGTTTTGATTCGCTGAACTGTGTCCACGTCTGCGTAAAGCTCATACAGCTCATGTTGTTGTTGTTGTTGTAGCTAGGTTTAGCCCTGCCTAAATGTCAGACAGGGTCCCCCAGAGTGTATTGCTCTTGGCCGGGTCGATATAAGAAAACGGCCCGGGTCGTTTCGGCACGATGGGTACAGCACAAGTACTGGTACCGTTCTCGTAGAACCGGCAATACAAAAAACTAGCCGTGTAATGCTGCTTCCGCAATACAAAGTCCCTTACTATCTCGAAATTATGGCTGCCAACAGTGGCGTGGTTGCAAGGCGCTGACTCTTTGCTTGATGCCAGCAGGTATTTCGTTTTACCTTCGTTCACCACCAAACCCATTTTTTCCGCTTCCTTTTCTAATTTGGAGTACGCAGAAGTTACGGCGCGGTTGTTGAGGCCAATGATGTCAATGTCGTCGGCATACGCCAACAGTTGTACGCTCTTGTAATATATTGTTCCAGCGCCGTTAAGTTCTGCAGCTTGTATTATTTTCTCCAGCATTAAATTAAAGAAATCGCACGATAGGGGGTCGCCCTGCCTGAAACCTCGTTTAGTTTCGAACGGCTCGGAGCGGTCCTTCCCAATTCTAACCGAGCTGGTGGTGTTGTTCAGCGTCATTTTGCACAGCCGTATAAGTTTTGCTGGGAAACCAAAATGAGACATAGCGGCGTATAGGCAACTCCTTTTCGTGCTGTCGAAGGCGGATTTAAAATCAACAAAGAGATGGTGTGTGTCGATCCTTTTCTCACGGGTTTTTTCCAAGATTTGGCGTATTGTAAAAATCTGGTCGATGGTAGATTTACCAGGTCTGAAGCCACACTGATAAGCTCCAATCAGTCGGTTTACGGCAGGCTTCAGTCTTTCGCACAATACGCTTGATAGGACCTTATATGCGATACTCAAAAGGCTGATTCCACGATAGTTGGCGCAGTTTGCGGGATCACCCTTCTTATGGATTCGGCAGAGAACACTTAGGTTCCAATCTTCAGGCATGCATTCATCCGACCATATTCTGCACAAGAGCTGGTGCATGCACCTTTCCAGCTCCTCGCCGCCGCATTTAAATAGCTCAGCGGGCAGGCCATCAGCACCCGCCGCTTTATTGTTTTTTAGGCGTGATATAGGGATGCTCATGAAAAAAATACATCGATGTTTTTTCCGATGCAATGCATTGTGAACTCACATCGATGTTTTGCGATGCATCGTCTAAAAACATCGATGTTTTCGATGCATCGTATCAATTTTGATTGGAATCACGGTTGTCACTTATAAAAACAATAACCAACCAAAATCTGTGAAAGAAAAACAGCCAAATAAAAAAAAAAAAAAAACCAATTTTTGTTTAACTTTTTTAATGTAAAAACACAAACTTCACTTGTATTGTATCACATATTGTTTTATAAAACCTTAGTTCTAGTTTTGAACATTAAGAAAATAAAATAAAAATTTCAATGCTAAAATTCATATGCATTTTTTATAGTTTCCTTTTTGATGGAACAAATTATGTCATTAAACAACCAAACCAAAAATAAAAAGTACCAAATAACCTTCATATATCCCAGTATTTTGCACTTAGGCTTTGAAGAAATAATATTTTATTGACCCTTTTAGCTTGTAATTTGACTCTCAGCTGAGTCAAGACAAGCCCAGCTTTAGAAAAAAGTGTTTCAGAGGGAACGGAAGTGGCAACTACTGCTAAGTATTTGTACGCTACAATGTACAATTTGGGAAATTGAGTTTTGTAATCGGCCCATACCTCTAGAGGGTTGTCATTAAACCGACTTACAGGCAGAGCTGTTAATTTTGATTAGTAATTAGTAATTGATTGATTAGAAAATTTTTTTAATTACTAATGATTATTTTAATTGCTTTCAAGAAAAAGCAATTACTAATTGATTACGATTAGAAAAAATCAAAAAAAAATCAAAAAAAAATTAAAAAATCAAGAAAAAATCAAAAATAATCAAAAGTAATCAAAAACGGCTTTTTTTGATTACTTTTGATTTTTTTGATTTTTTCTTGATTTTTTTTAATTTTTTTGATTTTTTTTGATTTTTTTTAATTTTTTTGATTTTTTTTGATTTTTTTTGATTTTTTTTGGATTATTTTAAAGTTTTGTTGTTAAAAGTATAAACATCTGTGTATCTTTGTATGCAAATATATACATCTACTTACACTTTGGGGCTCATGGATTTCTAGAATGAACCTTGATCGCTAAGTATATGTACATATGAGAAAAAATGCCAGGTTTGATGGTTATATGCGTTGTAGTGTTGAAAATTTGTCCCTTTTATATCTAAACGGGTAGTGTCGTGCATTTCTAGTTTAAAATCCTATGGGTCGGATGGTTCTATTCGAACACTTACATATAAGTATGCAACACAAAGTAAAACGTGGGCATACCAACTACATATGTATGCCCAAAAGAGACTAGTAATGATCAATTGATCAAAAATTAAGTGGTTATTATCCATAGAGAGAGGTCCGGGATTAATAACTTTAGGCCAAAATGGACGACGTAGTCATTTTGTTGGAGTAGAGAATAGTAGAAGTAGAATCGTTTTATTTTTATTCATTTTTGTTTAAGTAATGCTATTTAGTAATATTTGCGAATAATATGTAAGTAATAATGTAATGACAATTAAAGAACAATAACACAAATAGTCAACAATAACGGTATTCAGTTTAAAAATAATTCATGTAGGTGGACATGAGTGCTATAAACGATTATTTCTACTCACATTGAAAACGAACGTTTGAGATCTGAGAAGGTGATTGGTTCTCAAATGCATCTCAAATTGAGATTAGCTAAAAATGTTTGTTGGGATTACACCGTTACTTCTTGCTTCACCTACACATTTGTATGTTTGTGCAAGTGAATATTTATGTATGAACATATTTTTCTACAACAGTACTGGAAAAAAATCAAAAAAAATCAAAAAATCAAAAGTAATCAAAAGTAATCATTTCTCGGCAGAGAACACTTAGGTTCCAATCTTCAGGCATGCATTCATCCGACCATATTCTGCACAAGAGCTGGTGCATGCACCTTTCCAGCTCCTCGCCGCCGCATTTAAATAGCTCAGCGGGCAGGCCATCAGCACCCGCCGCTTTATTGTTTTTTAGGCGTGATATAGGGATGCTCATGAAAAAAATACATCGATGTTTTTTCCGATGCAATGCATTGTGAACTCACATCGATGTTTTGCGATGCATCGTCTAAAAACATCGATGTTTTCGATGCATCGTATCAATTTTGATTGGAATCACGGTTGTCACTTATAAAAACAATAACCAACCAAAATCTGTGAAAGAAAAACAGCCAAATAAAAAAAAAAAAAAAACCAATTTTTGTTTAACTTTTTTAATGTAAAAACACAAACTTCACTTGTATTGTATCACATATTGTTTTATAAAACCTTAGTTCTAGTTTTGAACATTAAGAAAATAAAATAAAAATTTCAATGCTAAAATTCATATGCATTTTTTATAGTTTCCTTTTTGATGGAACAAATTATGTCATTAAACAACCAAACCAAAAATAAAAAGTACCAAATAACCTTCATATATCCCAGTATTTTGCACTTAGGCTTTGAAGAAATAATATTTTATTGACCCTTTTAGCTTGTAATTTGACTCTCAGCTGAGTCAAGACAAGCCCAGCTTTAGAAAAAAGTGTTTCAGAGGGAACGGAAGTGGCAACTACTGCTAAGTATTTGTACGCTACAATGTACAATTTGGGAAATTGAGTTTTGTAATCGGCCCATACCTCTAGAGGGTTGTCATTAAACCGACTTACAGGCAGAGCTGTTAATTTTGATTAGTAATTAGTAATTGATTGATTAGAAAATTTTTTTAATTACTAATGATTATTTTAATTGCTTTCAAGAAAAAGCAATTACTAATTGATTACGATTAGAAAAAATCAAAAAAAAATCAAAAAAAAATTAAAAAATCAAGAAAAAATCAAAAATAATCAAAAGTAATCAAAAACGGCTTTTTTTGATTACTTTTGATTTTTTTGATTTTTTCTTGATTTTTTTTAATTTTTTTGATTTTTTTTGATTTTTTTTAATTTTTTTGATTTTTTTTGATTTTTTTTGATTTTTTTTGGATTATTTTAAAGTTTTGTTGTTAAAAGTATAAACATCTGTGTATCTTTGTATGCAAATATATACATCTACTTACACTTTGGGGCTCATGGATTTCTAGAATGAACCTTGATCGCTAAGTATATGTACATATGAGAAAAAATGCCAGGTTTGATGGTTATATGCGTTGTAGTGTTGAAAATTTGTCCCTTTTATATCTAAACGGGTAGTGTCGTGCATTTCTAGTTTAAAATCCTATGGGTCGGATGGTTCTATTCGAACACTTACATATAAGTATGCAACACAAAGTAAAACGTGGGCATACCAACTACATATGTATGCCCAAAAGAGACTAGTAATGATCAATTGATCAAAAATTAAGTGGTTATTATCCATAGAGAGAGGTCCGGGATTAATAACTTTAGGCCAAAATGGACGACGTAGTCATTTTGTTGGAGTAGAGAATAGTAGAAGTAGAATCGTTTTATTTTTATTCATTTTTGTTTAAGTAATGCTATTTAGTAATATTTGCGAATAATATGTAAGTAATAATGTAATGACAATTAAAGAACAATAACACAAATAGTCAACAATAACGGTATTCAGTTTAAAAATAATTCATGTAGGTGGACATGAGTGCTATAAACGATTATTTCTACTCACATTGAAAACGAACGTTTGAGATCTGAGAAGGTGATTGGTTCTCAAATGCATCTCAAATTGAGATTAGCTAAAAATGTTTGTTGGGATTACACCGTTACTTCTTGCTTCACCTACACATTTGTATGTTTGTGCAAGTGAATATTTATGTATGAACATATTTTTCTACAACAGTACTGGAAAAAAATCAAAAAAAATCAAAAAATCAAAAGTAATCAAAAGTAATCATTACTTTTGATTATTTTTGATTACTTTTGAATTTTTGATTTTTTTTGGATTTTTTTAAATTTGTTTGATTTTTTTTGATTTTTTTTGATTTTTTTTTTAATCAATTGAAAAAATAATCATTAAAAAGTGAAAGTAATTGGTAATCAATCATTAGGTGGCTTCTCAAAAAATAATCAATGAAATGCTAATCATTACCGATTACTAATCAATTATTAACAGGTCTGCTTACAGGACTACGTAAATAAATTGCCACCTCATCTGAAACAATTTCTTCATTGTTACTTGTTTTCAAATGAATTGTAAGTTGAAAAGTTGAAGGGTCGGTTTTACGATGACGCCAATTCGAAAAATTAGGCATGATAAAATGCTGGAACATCGGAAAAATACATCGATACATCGTTAAATATCGTATTATTCGATACATCGACTTTCATTTGATGTATCGAATTGGAAACATCGATGTTTCCGATGTATCGTTAAACATCGAGCATCCCTAGCGTGATATAGCTACTCGCACCTCGTTATAGTCGGGTTGTGGAACTTCGATTCCATCGTCTTCGATTGTGGGGTCGGGTTCGTCCTCTTCTCTGGATTGTTGCTCCGTTCCTCCGTTTAGAAGGGCAGAGAAGTGATCCCTCCATAACCCTAGTACTCTCTGAACATCTGTCACCAGGTCGCCGTTGTCATTTTTACAGGAGTTTGCCGCGGGGTTAAAACCTTCCGTCATTCGTCGAATCCTTTGATAAAATTTTCGGCGTTGCTTCTGCTGGCTAGCATTTCAAGCTCTTCGATTTCACGCTTTTCCGCTTCCCTTTTCTTCGCCCGAAAAATCCGTCTCGCTTTCCTCTTCATCTCGCGTTAGTGTTCACACACGCTCCTCGTTGCATTCGCTTTTAATGTTGCCTTATAGGCGTCGTCCTTTCTTTTCATTGCGTCTTTGCACTCTCTATCATCGTACCAGCTGTTTTTTCGCATTTGCCGGAATCCAATTACTTCTTCGGCTGCGGTACGAAGTGATCCGGAGATATGCTCCCACTGCTCGTGCACTCCGCTGGGTTGAAGTGTGCTCTCAGAGAGCAGGTGCGCGAGTCGTTCTGCGAAATCATTGGCTGTCTGTTGTGACTGCAGCTTTTCGACGTCCAGCTTTCCTTGCGTTTTTTGTGGTGCCTCTTTCGTTGTACTTAGGCGAGTACGAATCTTGGCTGCTACCAAGTAGTGATCGGAGTCGATGTTTGGACCCCGCATCGTACGTACGTCCATAACACTGGAAGCATGCCGTCCGTCTATCACAAAGTGATCGATCTGATTGAGTGTTCTCCGATCTGGCGATAGCCATGTTGCTTTATGGATCTTTTTATGCTTGAACCTGGTGCTGGCTACGACCATATTTCGTGCACCGGCGAAGTCGATCAGCCTGTATCCATTCGGCGAAGTCTCTTCATGGAGGCTGAACTTTCTTTGCCCACCCTGGCGTTAAAGTCGCCAAGCACGACTTTGATATTATGACGGGGGCAGCGCTCATAAGTTTCTTCTAATTTTGCGTAGAATGCATCTTTTTCCACGTCGTCCGTGTCCTCGGTCGGTGCGTGCGCACTGATAAACGATATGGTGAAAAATCGTAGTTTTATTCGGATTGTGGCGAGACGCTCGTTCACGGCTGTGAAAGACACTACCTGTTTCACAAGCCTCTTTCCCACCACAAAACCGACGCCGAATCTGCGCTCATTAGTGTGGCCGCTCCAGTAGACATTGCAGGTTTGGATGGTCTTATAACCTTGCCCCGTCCATCGCATTTCTTGTATTGCGGTGATGTCAGCTTTTGCCTCTTTGAGCACACCAACTAGGCGGGCATCGTCACCTTCCCTGCTAAGGGTTGGGACATTCCAAGAACATGCCCTGATTTCCTTAATCATATTCCTATTTCGTTTGCAGTGGTCGTTATCTAAAGAGTGAGTTATCATATCCGAGGCCTGATTATTGGATCTCATTGGAAGTTTGTTTTTATGTGGTGGGTCCCAAACCCTACGCACAACCCGTTTCTCGGTGGGTTGGATTTAAATTACACATTTATATAGCCAGCCGCTTGGTTCAAGACAGACGCCCGCTTGCAGCCGCACCTCATGGTGACAGACGCTGCTGATGAAGTCCCCTGGCAAGCCAAACCGATTATGTCGGAGTGGCCTTGTCAGTTTGTCGCCTTCTCACTTTAGTTCACCATCGAACGGGTGTTCAGAATTGATAAAATTCTTTTTTAATAAAATTTTTACAATTTTTTTTTAATAAAATTTTTTTTTAAATTTATATTCGAAAAGAACGGAAAAAATACTTTAGAAAACGGTTTCCATGTTCCTTCTTAGCATGTCAATTACATGTCTTATAATTTAAAGAAAAAGGCTTACACACAAAAAATTGCGAATTCAAACCCATATATCTCGGTAACCTTCCAATAATTTTACGCAAAGTTTGGTGATATTTTCTTCTTACATGGCACATCACTTTCACCAAATTTCATTCAAATCGAATTTTTATGTGGTCCGCTTGAAGAATTTTACCCCATATGTAGGCAGCGATAAGGATCGGGATGGAGATACAACGTTTGCCGGGACAGCTTAATTTAGAAAAATGCTAGGACGATTTTTATAGTGAATTTTCAGGTGTACAGCTTGGTCGAAGGTAATTTTTCGAAAAAAATTACCGTTTACGAGAAAAATTCGTAAAACCCTAAATGTTCTTCTTTGCCCCCAAATAACTTTTTTACCACACATGATATTAATGGGGACTTTTGAAGTTTTCTTTCTTTACCTAAGTTCGGCTTTGTCGCAATTTTTGTTATTTCAAATGTCTAATTTGACCGGAAATCAAAAAATATTATCCCATGAGTTTGGGACTCATTTTCCAAATTTTATTGCGGATTTCGGGGTGTCCCTGAATACGCGCCTGGATATAACAAATATAATGTAAGCTTTATTTATGTTTATTATAGCTCTGTATATTCGGATGCGGAGGTGGGGCCGTGTGTAGAAGTCCACGCAAGTGGGGAAAGCTTCTGATCGCCATTCAACTGGGAATGGCCAGAGCGATTCTTCTATGTGCGGTCCGGGAAAGCCCACGTATCTCTGGATAGCCATTATCAATTTTTTTCAATTTTGAAAATTTTTAATTTTTACGTAAAGCTTGGTCTTTTTCTTTTAAAATATTTTTTTTTTGTAATGGACCTCGAACATTTTTTAATGCTCTTTCAAAAGACAATTTATTTATTTTTCGTGATTTTTCTCTAGGCTTTGATAAATTTGGTTCGCGTCTGCACTAGTAACAAAATTAAACTTTAGCTAAGTCATTTCCATTTTCCAGTCAAAATGGTTATTATGAAAAAAATTAGATCCACCCCGAAAATATTTTCTAGATACGCGCCCGGCTATATCTATTACATAGATGTGACTTATATAAAAGGTACAACGAGCAAAATTTTAAGCAGAGCTCACTGCTTTAAAAATAATTGACTTAATGAAAAGTCGCAATTAAATCAGGCATCAGGTAACGAATATACTTGAAATAACATATACTTTCATGACATAAAATTATGACATTTTCCAATATTTCTATGTATATCACAATTTTCTATATCTTGCTCTGAGCTATCAAAAATGTTAGATGTGTTGAACTAAGAGTATTTCAAAAAAAAATTGTTTACTACATTGGCAAAAAAGCTAAAAACGGCAAAAAAATAATAAGAAAACGGCTAAAAAAGGCTAGCGGCTGGATTCAAATTTTTCCGGCTAAATGACAAAAAAACGGCTAGATCTAGCCGGAAAACGGCTAAAATGGCAACACTGGTCACAACATTCAAGGCATTTCTCTGAGTGTATAAGTTGAATGGCTGTTAGCCAGTAAAAATATGAAATACATTAATCCTTATGTTCTATTGGTTGGTTTTTTTTTATTGTTTAATTCACCAAACTGTGATTTTATATCCTTTATGCACAATTTTTGTAAAGGAGGTGTGAACCCCATGGTATCTTTTGCGACTATTTTTTCAACACGCTGATACAGCTCACTAATCCTATCAAAGCTGGCGCATGCGCAGAACTTGCATTTGTACAGTTTCGTGTAATAATGTTGGCCAAACTTTTTGCACATTGTGAAGATAGGATTGGCGCAATATAGAAGTATTATATATACATATATGATATTTTTGGATTAATTTCTTACCCTTTGTAGTAGAAGCGTAAGATACACTAAAAAGCCTATGGTTCGCATCACTTCCGTCGATTTTCTGTCTTCCTCGCCTGAGCTGGCCTGAGCTATATTTTGATATAAAAAAACCAAATAAAAATGAAAATAATAAATAGTAAATAGCAAGACCTAATAAAAAAGGCCTTCGTTCTGAGAACTTTTATACCATTCACCTTTCCTTTATCCGCCATATACATAGAACAGCGTTCGCTCGACCGGAAGAATAATACAAATTTTTAAAAACATATTAATGGCCTGCCACATTGAAATCTCTGTTCTCATTTAATTTTATATTAACAACACAAAACACACGAAACTCGTATTTATTAATAATTTCAACTCACTCTAAGCTCATGACTGAATTGTCCTTCCAGTTTCCCGGCACACACATTTTATTTTTTAATTTCAAGAAAGGGTTGAAACTACCATGTTGCATGCTTCAACGCCATTGCCAATAACCAACACCTACCGATCCTTTCGTAAACTTTGTACGAATGTATGCAGGTATGTATAAAGAATCAGTACGTAGGCAAGTAAAATACGCAAGCAATGCGACAAATGTGAAACACATCTTTTGAAGGCCGAATAGAAGCAAGTGGCGTCATTACTTGTGGCCTTAGAGAGGATTTCATTTTACTTTTGTTGTCGCTGTAGGTAGCTGTTTTATAATAAATGAGCTTGGGGGGTTAAAGGCGTATTCCTGTCTAGTAAATTAATAGAATACGTGCAGGCCAGTTCGAGGAATATAGCAACATTGCCGAGCCCACAAATTCGTATCCAGAACCATATTGGGGTACTGCAGAGTCAATGTAAAGGAGTAACATGTATGAAAATGAATCGAGGGGAATGAATGTGAAATAACAAGGAGAAGGACAATGAAGGAAAAGGTGAGGGATAAACGGTAAAGCTAATGGAGTTTCCGAGCTTACAAAACTGATTGAATTCCCCATGTGGCACTTGCAACCGCCTTACTTGACCTGCTAAATAAAAGCATCAAATGTAAAAACAATACCTACTCAGATTTTACTAAAGCCGTTTGTCATGTTTAGTGCATTAAGGTGTTTAATTTTTGGTCAAATTTGTTTCTTTGTCTTACCTGAAAATAAATACATACATTTAAAATTTAGACAACAAATTTTAAGCACTTTTCCCACGCAAAATATATCGTGCGGATAAAAATATTTGTTGTGAACACAAAATTAATATTTTTTCGGTTGTAACATAGCCATTTTTCTACCGATTTCAATCGAGAAAGTGCCAAAATGTTCACAAAGAAATAGGCTATTGACTCAGAATATCAAACCAAAAGGATATTTAATACAAAAATTATTATATTATTATAAATTACAAAAAAGTAAATGAAAGTCGAAAAAGGATTGAAAATTTGCGTGAAAAAAATTTTATTCGTAATAACTCAATCACCTTACCGTCGATTTTAATTAAACAGTGCTAAAAAATCATAAAAAAAATATGCAGGCGCTCTCACATGGATATTCGGTTTTCGTCATATTCGGGTTTCGTCATAGCCTATAAAACACTACCTCATTTGCGGTTTTTCTGCATCACTTCGTTTTTAAATTTTTTGGGTACAAATCTAATGCAACTCTCAAATTCTTGGAATTATAACTTCAAGATGCTATAACGTTTAAGTCGATTTTAATTTACTTTTTTGTTTTATATAGGTGACTTTATGTGCCTTGTTATAAAGATTAAATAACGGTACGATCCAATAAAAACGTGGAGAAACTGAAAATTTTTGAAAAAAAAACAACATACTTTTTTTTGGAATAAAATTGAATGTTTGAAAGCCAAAACAAATACCTTTCAAACAAAGAAAAGAAAATGAAATTCAGCCGAGAAACAAAAAAATTAAAGTTATAATTCCAAGAATTTCAGGGTTGAATTAGATGGATGGATAAAACCGCAAATGAGGTAGTGTTTTATGGGCTATGACGAAACCAAATATCTATATGAGAGCCCCTGCATTTCTTTGTTGTAGCACAGTGTTATTTTTGCTTTTGTGGAAAGGGTATGTCATTTTCTCATAATGAATTCAAATACACGGAGAGAATTTTTTACTAGAAACAAGTCACAAACAAGAAAATCGAGGAATAATTTTGAACTTGGAAAATGTCTTCTTAATTTTACTATTTTGAGATTGAGAACATATTTTTCTAGATTTTAGAAAAACATTTTTCTCCGTGTATCATAAAAATCGATACGGCAGTGGCGGAGATATTGACAGATCAGTCATGGAACTTTTTTTCTTATCTCAAAAACTGAAATTTTGTAATATCTCGAAAACTATTTTAATTTTAAGCCAAATGATTACATATTTCGAATCTGCAGAAAATTCTACTAAGCGATCATGTCTCAAATATCGAGGATATGGAAATTTTAGGACATTAGGGAAGTGTTATTTGAACAAACTTTTTGGTTGAGGACTTTCAAGATAACGTGTCTTATAAAATCAAGGGCACATTACAATGTTGTACTAGTATGCTTAAAATTTTCATTATTCAACCGTGTTCGGCATTCCGGATTTAAACATGGCTAAACCTGAATTTTTTTTAATCTTTGAACGTTTATTGGCATAGTGGACAAACTACTTAAGATACTTAGTATGAGGTTTCATCAATTACGTAGAATATTGTTGCTAACACTGTTCCTAATATTAGTTTGATGCAATTCTTTAATATTTTTGTACCTGAATTCTGAATCTTTTTGAATCCATAATATATTATAACGACAGATTAAAAGATACGCGGACCATAAGTTGAATGCAAAGTTATTTGGCTAGCTGGTATGTAGATCCGCACCTATTGTTTCAGCGTAAAATTGAAATCAAAGCTCACTGTTCTTACGTCATTTATAACTGACAGAATTTATTGGCTTTGATGCAGTGGCGTAGCTAGACCCTGCAGGGAACTCAGACACTAGTGAACAAATTTCAGGTTCAGAACTAGATATAAAGTGGCCAATAAGAACTAATACGTTAGTGATTACATTTTCACTAGTTCGAAAACAGTGTTTGAGGAGTCATTAAAAGGCATTTGGATTCAATTAAAGAATTTAAATAAAATTGCGAATCTTTAGTTAACTGTGGAACTTAAGTTAACCTGGCACTGTGAAATTGGGCCTTAAAGTTGAAGCTTTAAAGCTTCCAAAATGGTGAGCAATGTGCGATTATCTTAACTATTAAAATAATTTCAGCCATTTAAAAATGACTGAACTTTGTACTATTGCACACACATACAGAGTAACACCCCTGCAGGGAACTCAGACACTAGTGAACAAATTTCAGGTTCAGAACTAGATATAAAGTGGCCAATAAGAACTAATACGTTAGTGACTACATTTTCACTAGTTCCCTGCAGGGAACTCAGGCACTAGTGAACAAATTTCAGGTTCAGAACTAGATATAAAGTGGCCAATAAAAACTACTACGTTAGTGATTACATTTTCATTAGTTCGAAACCAGTGTTTGAGGAGTCGTTAAAAGGCATTTGGATTCGTATTTGAATTTAAGTTTTTGAATTTAATTTATATTCGCTTCTATGCTTAGAAATGGTTCAGAACTATAGAAATAGTACCAATAAGCGAACTAGAGCCAAACTGTAGAATTTTGTACTAGTTCCAGCCTAGGACATCGCCATGTTAAATTCGCCAGTTGATTTCATGTAAAAAAGATAGTTCGCGAGCTAGTACTGGTTCGGAACGCACTAGAAGCGAACTAGCTCTGAACTAGAGATTTTCCCTACAGGGACGTATCAAATTTAGTAAATTTTGAATTGTTTTAATAGTTAAGATAATCGCAAATGGCTTACCATTTTGGAAGCTTCAAAGCTTCAACTTAAAGAGTACACAGAGCCAAAGGTACCTAATAAAATAGAACAAAAATGATAAGATATCTGTATAGTTTTTCTTCAAGAAGATGTCCTTCTTATTATTGTAGAGACAGTCTTTTTAATGTTATTAAGAAGATTTTCTTTTTAATATCAAATGAAAAATAAAATGATATTGCCTTCACCGAGAAAAGAACTTACAATTTTCGGAATGATAAACCCAGCTGTTAACCATCAGGTCATCGCTCACTTTTGATTGCTAGCGTCTAATTACTGATATGTGTATAGTTGTTAATGTTTCAAAGGAAAATCACATAAATATAATTGAGAAGATTTCTTTTTAACATTTCTAATTAGGAAAAAAAGAGAGAGAATCGAACTTACAATTTTTCGAATGCTAAACCCAGCTGCTAACCATCCGGCCATCGTATACTAATAATTGCCAGCGTCTAACTACACCTTTGTACTAAATGTATGGTTTTTTTTTAATAAGAATTTCTTCTTAAAACCAAAGAGATTTCCCTACAGTTTTTTCTTCGTTTCCACCGTTGCGACTACCCCTTTGCCCAAAAACTGAACATGAAGACAATCTTATTAATTTTATTAGGCATTTTTGGCTCTGTGTATGTAAAATTATTTTAAAAGAAAGTTTCAAAAGTTAAAAGAAAATTCATTTTGAAAAAAATTAAATTTTTCTTTATACAAAATGTATGGGAAAGGGCAAAAAAATAGCCACCCCTAAGAGTTAAGTTAGAGCGGTAATTTATTGCAAGGCTTATTTTCTAACCAATACCTTAAGTTTCAGGGGGGAAGACCAAAAAAAAACTAATTTTTTTTTATTTGAATAACCCTAATGTAGGTACATATCTAATTCTCGTACCAATTCCGTTTTAAATTCAAACTTCTTGATTTTAGTAGAAAACCTTCAGGTCTAAATTTAATCCCTTTTTCAATCGGAAGTTGTGTTTTTAATTTAAAACCAAAATTATTTAATAATTTGTAAAAAACTTAAGCTCACTTGCACAACGAAAATTTATATTTTTAACTCAGATTTAAAGTCAATTGAGGGGTTAACCTCATACGTTTTTAGCAACTTTTCAAATTAACTCTGAGTTAAAAAGATAACTCGGCGACATGCAAGTGGGCCTTAGTGGTTTAAAATAGGTGGGGTGCAATGAAGCCATACGCAATAACGCCATATGGCTTTATTTCTCAAACCAAATGGAAATAGGGCCATATGGCGATATTTCCAATTCGGATAAATTGCAAAGCGAAATAAAGCCATACCGAAAATTCTCTCAAAAAAGTAATAAGGCCATAGTATTCACTTTAAGGAGGTAAAACTTAAAATAAATGGCAAGCAAGGGGGAATCGCGCCGGGCCGCAGCGCGGCGCTCCCCTCCGCGAACCCGCGACGCGCGGCCACAACGCGCGGCCGTAACGCGGGCTGGGCCGCGAACGCGTATATGTTACGGACGACATACTTTGAAAGGAAGAACTTGATTCCTATACATTGTTGTGAGTAATATTTTATGGTGACAGGTAATAGTGTCACTGGTAATAGTGTCAATTGACACTATTTCCAGGGTAACTTGGAAATAATGTCAATTGACACTATTGCGTTTTTGGAAATGGAAATAGTATCAATTGACACTATTGCTATTTTTATTTGTTAAGTTTACTTTATATGTGTATGTAAACATTATTAATGACTTGCCGATACTTTATAAAATAGAGGCACATTTTTTACTAATAAATTAATGAAGTTCTGGTTTACAGATTTTGTATAATACCTATATAATTTTTATATTTTTCACTAGGCCGCTATGAAAATGGCAATACTGGCTTTATTGCCATTAGCAATAGGAAATAAGGTCATATGACTTTATTTCTCAAACTGATTGGAAATAAAGCCGTATGGCGTTATTGCGCATGGCTTCATTGCACCCCACCTTTCAAATATTACACAAAAAAGTTAACCCGATGGACGGTTTAAATTTTAGGATAAAATTTCTAACCGTTTAGCTAACTAAAAGCCATCGAATAGAAGTGAACTAAATATAGAAGTTTCCTGGTTGTTAGCTTGAAGTCATGCAGAAGTAAATACTACCTACGCCTATAGGGTATGGTGAAATAGCCAGACTCTCAGCTGCCCTGTTTCCAACTGGGTTATTATATGGACAACAATCATTTTGGTGGATTGGCCAAGCTCGCCGGATTGGGGGAGTCCAACGTGCAAGTTTGACAGACAAGCTTTTAAACTGCGTCATGTTCCGCACTGAATATCGCATGAAACAATGTGTGGTCAAACGCAAGACTCTGTGATAAGAATCAGAATAGCTGGCATTTGCTTTGTTACATTTTTGTTAACTTAATGGATTTCGATCGTAGGTGCAGATGAAAGACCGAAAAGCATCAAAGCAATGATAGTGTGACAAAAATGAAACAAAATAATATGAAACTACAACAAAATAAGTATTGGCGAAGCTTTTACAAAACAAAACAAGCGCAAATGTTCACCAACTTGCTTTTCCACACTACAACTTCGGCTTAGTAAAGTAAAGGGTCGAATACATAAAGCTTTGTTAGCCTCACCTGACATTTGCTACCTCAAAACTTTGCGTCCAACTTCAGAGGTATGCTACAATGAACGCCTTGACGCTTCTCTTTTATACATTTGTTTTCGTTATTTATTTTTTTGCATTCAGAGTGTTTTGATTAATTTATTAATTTAATAGAGAACAAATTAATTAATTATTATTGCCTCCAACTTTTTATTCTTTAATTAAAGCAAAGTCATCAACGTCTGATTGTCAAAGCAAGCAAAGCAAGCAAAATTTGAGAGTTTGCCAAATTTTAACCTTGCTTCAACTTTGAGGTCTCCAATTTGCCATGCTTCGTTTAAATACGTATACTGAACTTTTCTGTCAAAGTCAAAGTTTGAGGTAAAGCCAAAATAAAGCTTTATGTAACTGACCCATAAGTGTGGTTTAGTATCAGGTACATCTATTAAACTGTCCCAAAATTTCAAAGTTATTTTATATAAACGCATACCCCCTAATTTTGACCGTTAAAAGTATCCTGACAAAGTTTTATGAAATTTGGACCACTGCAACCCGTGCCGACTTGCAGTTGAAGATATCAGTAAAATCGTACTACATTCCACTGCGTTTTGCTAATATGTATAATGATTTATGTACTCGTTTTTCTCAAATTGCTGTATCAATAAGGACTTCGTAATTAGTAAATCGGTATTTTTTTCTCTACCAGATGCTCAGCATATCTTTTAAAGGATCAAAGATTGTAGGGTCTCCCGAAAAATTTCAACACAATATGGACTAATGTGTATACAAATATTTAAGGATGCACAGGAGATGGGAAGGACATACCCCAGAAAATCATTTTACAATATAGGTACCAAATGAAAGGTGTTCTTGAGGGCCTGAAAGCAGGGACCCCCAATAATGATTGGTTTTTGTATTTTTAAGGTAAAAACTCAAAGGATTCCTCCTATCGTAGAACAGTTTCAAGTACATGAATGGGCATGTCTCTCATGCTCAACCGAAATCTACAATGATTGAAATAAGTTTGAGTGAATCCTATATAAATTACAACTTAAGGCTTGTTTACATTGTTCAATTTCGGAATCAATTTTCGTTGCATGTGTTGTTGATTTCAAATTGAATTGACTAGCCGTTTACATTAATCAATTTTTTTTGAAAACTATTTGACTTTGGTTTATGTCATTTAAAAAAATTAAATAAAAATAGAAAAAATTCTGTTTTTATTTATCGATTTTTCACAGCAATGGCACTATAAAACAACACCTTTTAAAGGAAAACACCTTTGTTAGCTCCCGTCCGGCGAATGTCGTCCTGCTACAACAAGTACCACCGGTTGCTGCATAGGAACACGATCGCCCGAGATAGACCAGAGGCACTCTCGTTCAACTCTGATCTGGGTAATGTAATATGCGAAACTTATCCAGACTGAACCCCAAAGGGCCAGAATGTTAGCGCTGTATGCGGTTCTTCTCCTCACTACATTAGCCACTTATTCACCTCCTCCTCGCAGCATACTCTTTTACCACCATTCTCACTCTGGCCTAACCCTATTGAAACTGCTGGTTTCCTTGGAATCCTATTAAAAGAGCTTGATGACAATTTAGGTCAAAAAGCGTTACTTCTATGGGTGGGGCAACAATTTGTTACAACAACAACGGTAATAAAGATCTAGTCAAGCGGGTATAACATTATCGGTAATCCTAGCTAGGAAAAAATAAATTAAAATTTTATTTACAAAATTTTACCTCAAAATCTGACATTCGTAAACAAACGCAAGGTTGTACAAAAGTTGAATGATGAGTTGAACAAAAGTCGGCTGGCCTCCAACTTTGTTGCATTCAATTTTGCAAAACCCGTCGACACGAGTCAATATTCAAAATCAACATGAAATTGAATGAAAAATTGATCAATGTAAACGGGACTTTAATCATTACTTTTGAGTTTTATTTTTTTGACCAAACGTAAAACTTATTTCTTAAGTTCTATTATTTTGAGAGGAAATAAAACTTACCCTTGAGTTTAATATTTTTGCTCGACAATAAACGTTATTCTTTGAGCGATATTTTATCGTTAGGATAGGATAAAAATTAAGTTCCGAGTTTGAAGTTTTTTCGCGGATCAAAAAACTCAAAAGGCCGCTGCGCCTGTTTGGTAAGTATTTGGTCATTATTATTGGTTGGTATAATCTCGTCAACATATGTAATCAATTATTTAAACATACTTTTAGCCACATACATAAATAGTCATGGACGTAGTAAAGGGACATAAACTAAATATCGTCCACCATGAAAAATACAAATTTCAGTAAAAATACTTTTTTTCACAAATTTCGCTATTTTTATACATATATCGTTACCTTAATTCACAAAGGCTGACATAAAAAAAATTTTACAGGAGAAGAAAAAACAAAAAAAAATTTACATTGAAAAGTAAATAGGGGGTTTTTAAAACATCAATGGAAGTATTCATATTAGAACACTTATATGATAGTTATATGAACAAATGAGGTCTACCCTACAGTTATACATGAGCTCGTACAGCTCATCGTTAAATTTCCTTCGATACTCGCCGTTGCCATCACGGGAAGGACCATAAATCTTCCGGAGAACTTTTCTCTCAAATACTCCAAGGGCCATCTCATCTTCTCTTGACATTGTCCATGAATCTGAGCCATACATCAGGACAGGTATGATGAGAGACTTATAGAGCGTGATCTTTGTTCTTCGAGAGAGGTCTTTACTTCTCAATTGCCTACTCAGTCCAAAGTAGCACTTGTTGGCAAGAGCGATTCTCCGCTGGATTTCTAGACTGATATTATTTTCGGTGTTGATACTGGTTCCCAGATAGACGAAGTCCCTCACAGTTTCAAATTTGTAACTATCAACAGTGACATGGCTGCCAAGGCGCGTCGATTCTTTCTTTGATGACAGCAAATACTTCGTCTTGTCCTCGTTCACGGCAAGACCCACTTTTTTCGCTTCCTTATCCAGTCCAGAGAAGGCAGCGCTTACGGCGCGGTTGTTAAGGCCAATGATATCAATATCATCGGCATACGCCAGCAATTGCACGCTCTTGTAAAAGATTGTACCATTGCGGTTTAGCTCTGCTGCTCGAATTATCTTCTCCAGCATCAGATTGAAGAAATCGCACGAAAGGGAGTCGCCCTGTCTGAAGCCTCGTTTGGTTTCAAATGGCTCAGAGAGGTCCTTCCCGATTCTGACGGAGCTGTTGGTATTGCTCAACGTCATTTGGCAAAGCCGTATAAGCTTTGCAGGGAAGTCAAATTCAGACATGGCGGCATACAGGCAACTCCTTTTTACACTGTCAAAAGCGGCTTTAAAATCGACAAAGAGATGGTGAGTGTCGATTCTCTTATCATGGGTCTTCTCCAGGATTTGGCGTATCGTGAAAATCTGGTCGATGGTAGACTTACCAGGTCTAAAGCCACACTGATAAGGTCCAATCAGTTTGTCTACGATGGGCTTCAGCCTTTCACACAACACGCTAGAAAGAACCTTATATGCGATATTAAGAAGACTAATTCCGCGGTAGTTGGTGCGGTTAGCGGGATCGCCTTTCTTGTGGATTGGGCAAAGCACACTTAAATTCCATGCATTCGTCTGACCATATTCTGCATAAGAGCTGATGCATGCTTTTTACCAGCTCTTCGCCTCCGTGTTTGAACAGCTCGGCGGGTAGTCCGTCTTTTCCAGGCGCTTTGTTGTTTTTGAGCCGGGATATAGCTATCGTCACTTCATCATAGTCAGGTGGTGGGACGACTTTTCCATCGTCAGGGATTGGGGTATCGGGTTCGACGTCTCCCTCGCAATTTAGCAGTGAGGAGAAGTGCTCCCTCCATAATTTAAGTACACTTTGTACGTCGGTTACCAGGTCGCCATTATTGTCCTTACAGGAGCTTGCCCCGGTCTTAAAACCTTCCGTCATCCGCCGGATCTTTTCATAGAATTTTCGGGAATCATTCCTGTAAGCCAGCATCTCAAGCTCCTCACACTCACGCCTTTCGGCCTCACTTTTCTTTCTTCTGAAAAGGCGTCTCTCTTCCTTCTTTGCCTCACGATATTGTTGCCATACACTGCGGGCTGCGCCCGTTCGCAACGTCTCCTTGTAGGCAGCGTCCTTTTTTTTCGAGGCAGTTTTGCATTCCTCATCGTACCAGTTGTTCTTGCGGGCTCGCTGGAACCCTATAGTGGCCTCAGCGGCGGTACGCAATGAGTGCGAGATATGCTTCCATTGCTCGGTGACATCGTTAGGTCGAGGATTGCCCTCTGCTAGCAGGTGTGAGAGTCGAGTTGTGAAATTATCAGCTGTCTATGTCATGCGCAGCTTCTCGACGTCAAACTTTCCTTCCGTTACTGTGCGCACTTTCTTCGTTGCACAGAGGCGTGTGCGTATCTTGGCTGCGACAAGATAATGGTCAGAGTCAATATTGGGACCACGCAGTGTACGCACGTCCAGAACGGTGGAGCTATGTCTGCCGTCAATCAAGACATGATCAATCTGGTTTCTAGTTCTTTGATCAGGGGACAGCCATGTGGCTTGGTGTATTCGCTTATGCTGGAACCTGGTACTACTGATGACCATATTGCGAGCAGCGGCGAAGTCAATCAACATAGTGCCGTTGGGGGATGTTATATCGTGGAGACTGAATTTTCCAACTGTGGGACCAAAGACTCCTTCCTTGCCCACCTTGGCATTAAAGTCGCCGAGCACGATTTTGATATCATGCTGGGGGCAGCGATCATAAGTCTGTTCAAGTTTATCGTAGAAGGAGTCCTTCTCTGCGTCGTCCGTCTCCTCAGTCGGCGCATAGGCGCAGATAAATGTTATGTTGAAAAACCTCGCCTTGATGCGGATCGCAGCGAGACGCTCGTGGCGGCGAAGTCTCTTTCCTACCACGAATCCTACACCACGCGCTTTGCCGCGTGTCTGGCCACTGTAGTATACGTCACAAGGACCGATGGTCGTCTTTCCTTGCCCCGTCCATCGCATTTCCTGCAGGGCGGTGATGTCGGCCTTTGCGCCTACGAGGACATCAACCAGTCGGGCAGCGGTACCGTCCCTTGAAAGGGTCCGGACATTCCCGGTACATGCCCTAATATCCAAATCATTATGCCTTATTCGTTTTGCCGGGTCGTCAACATTAAAGGGGGTTCTCATCCGAGGCTTTGCATTTGTTTTCATTGGAATTAAGTTTTTTACGTGGCGGGTCCCAAACCCAGCGCATAACCCGTTCCGGGGTTTTGGAAAATATTTACACATTTATGTATATAGCGAGCCGCTTGCTTCAAGACAGACGCCCGCTTGCAGCCGCACCTCATGGTGAACAGACGCTACGCAAAAACCTAGGTGAGCCATTAAACCAAGTATGTCAGAGTGGCCCCACCGGAGCTCCCTCTCTTTCTGCAGCGAGCCTAGGTAGCTCCCGTTGCCCAGAGTGCACGAACGAGGACGCAAGAGTCGGGATTGAGCAAGGTTACTTAGCAACCACACTCCATTACACTACAAAGTGCCACACTACCTCGAAATTATGGCTCCCAACAGTGACGTGGTTACGAAAACGCGAATGCGCTGACTCTTTGCTTGATTTTTTTCCGCTTCTTTTTCTAATTTCGAGGAAGCAGAAGTTTCGGCGTGGTTGTTGAGGCCAATTATGTCGATGTCGTCGGCATACGCCAAGAGTTGTACGCTCTTGTATTATATTGTTCCAGCGCGGTTAAGTTCTGCAGCTTGTATTATTTTCTCCAACATCAAATTAAAGAAATCGCACGATTTGGCGTCCCCCGTCCTGAAACCTCGCTTAGTTTCGAACGGCTCGGAGAGGTCCTTCCCGATTCTGACCGAGCTGGTGGTGTTTCTCAGCGTCATTTTGCATAGCCGTATAAATTTTGCGGCCGCCGTTCGATGCCCGGCAAAAGTAACATCAAAAATTATTTAGAAAAACGATTTTTCTAAACGGGGTCGCCCCTCGGCAGTAGTTTGGCAAACTCTCCGGGTGTATTTCTGCCATGAGAAGCTTCTCAGCAAAAAATTCATTTGCTTTGCAAGTGCCGTTCGAAGTCGGCAAAAAACTGTAGGTCCCGCCAACTTGTAGGAAAAACTCAAAAGCAACACACCACAAGTTGGAAAGAGAAGCTCGGCTAAAAAAATCTCGTTAGAGGTTAGATAACCTGTTGGTATATCGCCGCCATTAGTTAGTTAGTATAAGTTTTGCGGGGAAACCAAAATCAGACATAGCGGCATTTAGGCAACTCCTTTTCATGCTGTCGAAGGCGGCTTTTAAATCAACAAAGAGATGGTGTGTGTCGATTCTTTTCTCACGTGTTTTTACCAGGTCTGAAGCCACACTAATAAGGTCCAATGAGTCGGTTTACATCAGGCTTCAGTCTTTTGCACAATACTCTTGAAAGGACCTTATATGCGATACTCAAAAGGCTGATTCCACGATAGTTGGCGCAGTTTGCGGAATCGCCCTTCTTGTGGATTGGGCAGAGAACACTGAGATTCCAATCTTCAGGCATGCATTCATCCGACCATATTCTGCGCAAGATCTCACTTATACCTCCTTTGTCCCTTAAAAAATTTCCCTTGAGCTTTTCAAATATTTACCATAATAATGTTAAAAGCCCAAACCCAAAGTTATTTCTGTGGCAATAAGACCAAGGTTGAGTTTGGTCAAAATTGAGTTATTGCCGTCATCGCATTATCCGTATGTAGGTATTAAGATCTATGATCATACAAATTTCCATGATTTTTGCTCAAAAATTGTGAATTTTATAGCCAAAAAACCATTTCGAAAACCCCTAAAATTTTGAATTAAGAAACTCTCTACTGAAAAATTAAAAAAAAATGACTTTGGTTGTTTGCCCTTGTTGCCACAGATTTATATCTCAAAGGGATATTTTTAGCTTAAAATTAATTATGCATACGCTCTACTTTCAGTTAATAGCAGAAGGACATCTGCTATTAAGAGAACACTTCAAGTTCAAAAGCGGTAAAAAATCTGCTATTAACAGCCAGAACAAAAAGTTATTTATTTCCCGAAAGGACATTTTCAGTTTAAAAACAAATGGGAATCAGCTATTACAAGAATTCTTTCAGTTAATTAGCAGAAGGACATCTGCTACTAACAAAACACTTTCAGTGCATAAGCGGTGAGCCATCTGTTGCTAACAGTCAGAAGAAAACGTTTTTTCTTTCCCAGAAGGATGTTTTAAGGTATATCTACTGTTAAAAACAGACATATTTTCAGGTTATAAGCAAAGGGACATCTGCTATTAACAGAATATTTGCAGTTCATAAGCAGAATGAGCTCTGCTACTAACATAATATTTACAGTACCTAAGGCAGCTGTTAATTACAGAATATCTGATACTAAGGACATTAATGTAAACTTTTGTATGTTATCTTTCTATAAAAATGTTGGTTACTCCTACACAGCGCCACCTAGAGCAATAATTGTGTACTATCCACATATCCTTTGAAGGAAAAACTTTTTTCGAGAGGTTAGTGTCCTTGCTGAAATCTTTTCATAACTTGACATACATGTGAATAGGTATTTGTGCTTTATGACATGTTGTATAAGACTTCAGATGGAGCTACAAATGCATACAATGCATATAAGCGTTAAATACGCAGCTAGATGCGATTTTAATCTTATTGCACACCTACATACATATTGGGTGATTCATGTCTACCAAAAATGCATACAAATTAATGGAAGTAAAGAAACAAACATGTATATACGAATGTAAATATTAATAGTTGGCACTTAAAACGCCAAACCAAACAGAAGTGTAAAAATATTTGCTATTAGTTTTTCAAACGGCGCTTTTTAAATGTTGATTATTGTTGTACAATTAAAGCAACAAACGCGCCGCTCACCGACAAAGTGATTACCAGCCAACCTGCTCAAAATATTTATTAGCAACAAATTGATACTATCGCAAATTGCACAAAACAGACAAATAGTTATCTATAGCTACTTTATTGAATTTACTGAAGCTCATATGTATATTGCATGCATAAATACTCATAAGGCCGGGCCTGTAAGTCTAGGACTAGACACTTATTCTATGAAAAGTATGTCATGTGCATGAGTATATTATCTATATCCATCTATCCATGTATGCACATATATAAAATTCACCGGGCTAACCCTAGAAATACTTTGTATAGGTATGGCTACCAAATAAAAGGTATCGGTGAAGGTTTAAGCAGGGAGTACACAGTGGTTCAACAGGATTCAAAATCACCTAGAAGTCACAAATTTCAACCGACTTGAAAATATGCACATATATAAAATTCACCGGGCTAACCCTAGAAATACTTTGTATAGGTATGGCTACCAAATAAAAGGTATCGGTGAAGGTTTAAGCAGGGAGTACACAGTGGTTCAACAGGATTCAAAATCACCTAGAAGTCACAAATTTCAACCGACTTGAAAAATTTAAACGGGGTTTTGTTAACATAATGAACTGCAAAGATTTGTCGAATCATTTTTTTTTTTAATTTTTGTTTTACACAAATTACACTATGTAACAAATTTTGTTTTCGTGGCTTCTATGTATGCAGACTCGAAACTTTGTATATCTCCTATAATTTTGAGTTAGGGGCAAATGCCCCCTTTTTTAAAAATCACCTAGAGGGCACAAAAATAAACCGATTTGAATGCAAGGATTTGTGGAAGCGCGTTTTTTAATTCTTGTTTAAAAAAAAAATTACACTGTGTAATAACTTTGTAAAATTTGAGAATTCTTTTATGGATTCCATGAGTTGTAGGCCACACCAAGCTCACAAAAACTGCATACTCAAAATTTTGTGCCCTCTAGTTGATTTTAACGAAAAAAGAGAGGCTTTGCCCCTAACTCAAAACTATGGGAATTATAAAAAATGTATAGTATGCAGTTTTTATACACTTGAAAAGACATGCAACTCATAGAAGCCACGAAAACAAAACTTAAAATTTTTTAAAATTGGTTACGTAGTGTAATTTTTGTAAAACAAAAGCTAATAAACGCTTCGACAAATCCTTGCATTTCATCATGTTAACAGAACCACGTTTAAATTTTTCAAATCGGTAGATTTTCGTGACCTCTACGTGATTTTGAACCAAAAGGGGCCTTTTAGGACTACTGTGGAGTAGTTCTTGGTACTACCTATATGACAACCCGTTTTCGAGAATTCACCAAGATGTGGACCAGATGTGGCCCCATGCGATATGGTTACCATTTGAGTTGTTGATGAGGTTTAGGTATGGGATAGGAATAGGAAATAGTAATAAAAAGAGGGATAAAAAGATGGTTAGATAAAATGAGAAGAACGATATGAAGCGTTGGATCTAGTTGTGTCCTAAACGATTGGCCGATCATAACCAAATTTGAAGCACAAACCTTGAGAATTAGAAAACATCGGCTAAGAATACCATAAAAATTTCGAATTTGGGTTACCTTGACTTCTATTTAAGTCCATACAAAACACAGGCTGATTTTCTGGTAAATTTTTGTCATTCCAAGGCTTTCCACCTTAATATATGCAAGGTGTAGATCGATCGGATTGCTATTTACATGGTGGAACGAAAAAACATCGACCAGAAAATCGAGTCGTGTAAATGAGCCTTAAAACACTTGCAAAAATTCTAAAAAAATAAATGTGTTAAATAACAACCACCTTTTTGCTTCCATACTTTTTAACTAGCTTACTTGAATCTCTGATATCCACAAAATACGATTGTTCTCATATTCATACTTCACAATTAACACTATTCGTTGACAACATAGCCAGTATGGAGGTGAAGTGGCAAGGTACTTGAATGTTCAAATGTAGGATGAATACATGTTGTCGAACCAACTGCATACATGTGTCACTCGATTGGAGTACGGCATCCTTTCATTTACACATTGTCGCAAATTTAAAAGGTGTTAAAATCAGTGCAGATAACCTTCAATATCAGTTCGGGTAGCTACTGTGTTTCTAATTGAACACAAACAAACGTAAACTGAAGAATGATCCTGAAGTACCATTTAGGTACTTCTCGTGATGCCAACGTTGAGTCTCCAAGTAAATGAAATAATGATGGCTGGATACGGTTATGCGAATGGAAAAAGAAGCTGCAGCCCAGTAGGTTTTCCTATCAACACCCGAATTCGGTAGCAGAGGAAGACTGAGTTAGAAAGAAAGGTGAAGTATGAATTAGTTGCTTTGATACCCAACTGTCAAAATCGCCAATAAGTAATTATAATGTATCCGTTAACTTCCTGAATCTTCCTATATAACCCCGGATTATTAAAACTGCTGTCTTTTTACACAAAAACCACTGGTTTAAAGGGAAACTCCGTTTTTGCTGTGTAATTGTAGCAAGGTGGCAACCTTGACTTTTTTATCGTACATTTTTTCCTCTGTTTTTGTTGCTACTTAAACTCTATTGTTTACTCCAACTCTTTCACATCATATATTTGGCTGTCTCCTTTACCATATGATAGGCTTGTTCAGCAGCTCTGCGTTTAAGTAACAATTGACTCTCAGCTTAGTCTTTGTCAACATCGCACAACCAACAAAGATGGGAAAACATCAAATAAAGCATTTTATAGTGATCAAAACGATCGGATTCTTTGTAAAACATATTTAATAAATAATTAGGCAATTCACAAGATCTCCTATTCGCGTGTCTGCTATTAGTTTAAAGCACAATAAAATTTAGCAGCCTGTGTATGTCAAGTGTGCTATTTTGTTTTTCAATTTGCTTTTTTGAAATGTAATTTATTTTCTTTTAAATTCTTATTTTAATTTGTCTAGTTTAAAAAGTGAAAGCAGGAAAACAAAAATTAACAATTTCCTGATATGTTTTTACAAAATTTCCATTTACAGTTTTCAGTTACGACCGTTCAACTCATCATACACGGAGAGAATTTTTTACTACATAGAAACAAGGCACAATCAAGAAAATCGAGGAATAATTTTGAGCTTGGAAAATGTTTTCTTAATTATGGCTTGATAAACACTAAAATAAATAAGAAATGTTTACTTGAAATAAACAAATTTTTTCTTGCAGCTTCATGGACTCCAAATTATTATGGTTGAGGAAGTTGGCCTGGGAGTCCCGGCCCGAATTCTATCTCAACCACAGATTTTTAATTTTATTTAAATTCTTATTTTTATATTTATAAAATCTAATGGACCTCACCTTTACCTTCAATTGGGGCGAGCCCTTGGGTTCTGAGGATTTAGAGCGTCATCTTGCTTGTGTTAAGTTTGCTTGGAAAAAACCACAATTTGTTATTGCAAGCATAAATTATGTATTTCCATCTTCAAATTACAGGAGTTTGTAATGCAAATAAAATAAACGAAATTACCATAGCTAGTGTTGCTCAACAAATATGGACTCAAATTAAAAAATATTTCTTGAATAAAGTGAAACATTTTCTTATTTATTTAAATTTTTTTTGAACATTTAATCCTCATAGTTTTTGTTTTTGATAAGAAAATAACTTGCTTGTTTGAAGTAAACTTTGTTGACTAATTTCAGTGAAAATCAAGTAAATTTTTAAAATTTCACAAATTATTTACTATTTTGAGATTGAGAACATATTTTTCTAGATTTTAGAAAAGTATTTTTCTCCGTGTAGTGCTCACAAGAGCTGTGTTATCAAAATAGTGCAATAAACCATGAGATACCTAGTGAATTACCTAAATATTGTGACGAATTTCCAATCGTCCGTATTCGCTTTAACGGGATTCGACCGCTAAAAAAAACAGTAAGTTTATTACTGTAACACAGCTCTGTTACAATTCAACTAAAACTAGCTTACAGCTAGGTATGAATGCGTATTTATACATCTCCAATGTGTTCTAGAACATTTCACAAAATAATAGCAGGCTAATCATGTTTGAAAAACCTCAATTTGAAATACTCATTTTGAAACACAAATTTCTATTTTCTACTCAAATATACCTGAAACGTACGCTACTTACCATAGAACAGCCACGGCTCGCCTGAATCGTTTTTAACTTCAAAGTCAGAGTACAATACTTTTGGCTTTACTCTATGAAAATATAAGCTAAATAAACACGTTCTATGTAAAAACTAAAATAATCGCCAGAGCCGTTTTTGAGAAAACCGCGAAATAACCGCGTTTTTTTGAAGTGCTTCCGAAAACTTCAATACTTATCACATATTGGAAAATCCTATATATTCTGAAAGAGGAGTAAAACCTCTATCACCTCCATGTTTTACTTTTAAAATATCTTCCCACTGACACTTGTGAAATGCAATTGAAAGTTCATTTTTTGTTATTCATACGCTGTTAAAGCCATTTAAAAATAAGAGTAGGAAATTTTTCGAGTATGCAGTTTTATAGATCATTTAATTTTAGTATAACAAAGTGCAAGTTTAAGTACCTACGACATATCGTTGAATTTTTACGATTTTTTTCTTAAGGTGTCTCGGTTTTTTTTCGTAAAAAAAGTGGTAAAAATGCAGTTTTTGATTCGAAATGGTCAAGAAAAGAGCCGAAACCGGTATTATGTTAATGTTCTTAAATTAAGAAAAGCTTGCAGATTATTACTAAAAAAACGTTGAGGATATAACTTGCCCCGTTTCTGTGTGGGGGAGAGTCCAGCCACCCCTATTAAAAAACCTGTGAGTAAACCAAACCAATTTTCTGAGTATGAGGGTTCTTAGAGGACCTTCCATAGAATCTTTACCTACTCTAAGAATTTTTATATTAAGCTTAGTCACCCATCATGCGCGTTTAAAGCTCAAATGACCTATTATGTTGACCCCTGTAACTCTGCTACTAGAAGCAATATTTGGATCAAAGTACAGGATTCTAAAAGCCTTAACCTTTCTGTTTGTCATACTATAGCGTTTTACTATCGCCGATTCATAGCAGATCAGCACGAGCAGACTTTGTTGTACAACTTTTGACGAAAATCGACTTTTTGCTCATTTTGCGAGGTCCATAAGTCGAAAAGTAAATGCTACGGTAAATTCATTTAAAAATTGAAAATTTGGGACGCATATTTGAGGAACTTCCCGGTAAGCTAGATTATTGAAAATTTGCATACACTGAGGGAACAGTGCAAATTCAACAAAAACGATGTCAAATCGACAAAAAACAGCTATGATAGTCAGCCTACCTTGAAATTTGTTGCATCGAGCATAAAAATGTAATTTTGACAATGAACACATTTCTTAGCGTATTATGTTAGCCGTTTGTTAATTTAACATTTTCTCAGAGTAAGTTAGACGTCAGAATATTGTTAATGCAACGCTTGCGATATTTGTTTAAGCCATATGTTTGAAGCTGAAGCAACAACACAAAATGGTCATTATAACCTTTTTTTTATTGTTTTAGGTGTTTTGAGTTCGACTCAATATAATTTGATTTTTTTCAAAGTCAAAGAAAAAGTAAAAAAAAAATTATTTTTCAGGTTCTTATATTGACTACACCGACAACTTGAACTTTCTCACGTTGCCTTGTTGCCTTCACCGAGAATCGAGCTTTGACTGCGTTGACTGCTGTACGCAGGTGTTAACAATTATGCAAAGCCATAAAAGACGTTGCATAATATGCAAGAAAAAGCATAAGTTTAGGTATAGTACTTAATATGAAAAAAACGGAACAAGTTCTGATAAGACAGAAATATAGATACGCATAAAAACTATTCACCAATGCCAAAAACAGAAATTGAGTGAGAGTGCGACATACCCCCTTCATCAATGCATGTCTTCACTTGAAACTTGACACATTTGTCAGAACCCGGTGACAATGCAATCCCAAGGCAGCAGCACAACAAAATAAACAAAATGTTTTTTGAAAGTAACGTTATCAAAAAAAATATTTAAAAAATTTTCGATTTTGCTAGCATCAAAAACAAACAGGCAGGTTCTGAAATTCACTTCCGAATAAAATTTGTGAAAATTTTGTCAAATTACATAAGAATTTCTAAATTTTCGCACATTTTATTCGGAAGTGAATTGCCAGAACCTGCTTGAAAATCAAGAATTTTCGTTTCTATTTGATATTTCGAAGTTTGAGTATTTTTTTGAGCATTTTTTGTATGGAAAAATATACCCTAACTCCATGATTCAATTATTACCAGGTTAGCTTTTCCCTGACAGATTTTGTGAATTGCGGCCATCTTGCTCCCCGAAAAATTGTTATTTACATTCTGAGTAGCCTTTTTAGCAAAATCATGTTAAAAAAAGTAGTTAGAAAAGTAGTTTAAAATAGTAGTTAAGTTATGACTGATAAATGGTGTTTTACAGCAATAGTTTGTCGTTTTTATACAAAATATGAGATACAGTCTGTGAAATCTAAACTAGCGATGATAGACCTCTAGAATTTAATATTAATATCTGTAATTTTTACAGTAATATTTTTTCACCTTTCTAAAGAATAAAATCAATATAAAATTTATTAAGTTTTGTTGAGCTCAAGGCAGATTAAAATTGAAACACAGTGTTAATTTTGTATTTCTAATTTTATTAATCGATATTTCGATCTCATTCTGAGATCATCATCAGGAAACTGTGGACAAAAACAACAATTAGTTAACAAGTGTAAAAAATATATAAAACACCCTATCAAAAACCACTTACACAATTGACTATGTTTTATCGACTGACAAGATGTGCGAAAAAAGAAAAAGTTGAAGTCAAAAAAAGAAAATGTAAACAATTTAAAAAACCGTAAGTATAAACAAAAATCTGCAAAAACAACATTACATAGAATGACGAACAAAAAGACATAAGTATTTGCATAAACATACAAGTGTACATACATATGTATATATACTAGGGTGATTCAAAAAAAAATGTCGACTTGGTCTTACCCCCTAAAAAGTTAGGTATTGATGAGAAAATTAGCGCTCTAACTTAACCCTTAGGGGTGGCTATTTTTTCACCCTTTCCCATACATTTTGTATGCGGAAAAATGGCATTTCTTTCAAAGTGAATTTTCTTTTAATTTTTGAAACTTTTTTGAAAATATTTTTGCATGCTCTTAAAGTTGAAGCTTTGAAGCTTCCAAACTGGAAAGCCATGTGCGATTATCTTAACTATTAAGATAATTACAGTCTTTGAAAATGGCTGAGTTTGGTACTATTGCACACACATACACAGTAACACGTATAAAATTTAGTAAATTTTAAATGGCTGTAATTATTTTAATAGTTAAGATATTCGCACACGGCTTACCATTTTGGAAGCTTCAAAGCTTCAACTTTAAGATTATGTAAAAATATTTTCAAAAAAATTAAAAAAAAATAAAGGAAAATTCACTTTGAAAAAAATGCCATTTTTCCCCATACAAAATGTATGGGAAAGGGCGAAAAAAATAGCCACCCCTAAATGTTAAGTTTTTTGCAAGGCTTATTTTCTCATCAAAACCTATAGTTTCAGGGGGTAAGACCGAAAAAAGAACCACATTTTTTTTATTTGAATCACCCTAATATATACATACATATATGTATTTTTAATTATTAAAATGTTTTTATTAGGTCGCTTTCGTCGTTCTTGTGCCCGGATTTTTGCATGCGATTTTAAACTAACTTCCTGTTGTGCCAGGGTCTTGAAATTTTTACCACAGTTCAGGTCGCGATGACAATGCAATATTATGAAAACAAAAATCCGATAGGTGGCGCGTGGGTCGCTATATTTCCAAAAATCGCATTTATGTTGAAATTTGGAACATGTATTACTACCATGAAAAGAAATATTTTCCCAAAAAAAATCCGCTAGATGGAGCTGAGATCGGGGTAATAAAAACTGAAAATCCAAATTATGGACAGATTTGGGCCCGCTTGGTGGCGCGTGAGTCGCTCTATTTAAGAAATGCGAAGGTCTGTTTTCGGTGTCGATTAATTCGTTTTTCAACGAACTTCCCGTTCAGTTAGGATCTTGAAATTTTCATCATCGCTTAGTTTTATACCCCAATGCACTATAATAAAAAAATTATTCCGATAGGTGGCGCATGGGTAGAGATATTTGAAAAATTTAATTTACAGAGATTTTGCTTTCGATTTTGAACGAACTCCCCGTTGAGCTGGGGTTTTGAAATTTTCACCATCGATCAGGTTTTACTGACAATGCATTATACAAAAAAAAAAAATCTAAAATATTGCTTTATTTGCAAAAATCCAATCATCACCCAAGTTTAGTCGTTTTTCCCTATTGCCATAGAAAGAGAAATAACCTCTGGCTACTGAGAAGCAATCAGTTCTGAACTAGCGCGTAAATGTTTATTGGGCAATATGTTGTTTTTGATTTTGTTATTTATTTTTTATTAGAATTTGACAAATGTGACAAATTATTTTGGCAGATAAAGCCAGTGTTGTATAGAGTAAATGAAATATATGACAATTAAATATAAGGCAGGCCCAGGGCCTGGATTCCCTAACGATGAGTTTTCAAAGGTACACTGAAAATTGTGTACACTCTAACATTCCAATTCAGTAACAATGAGTGTGAGTTTTTTCTATCAAAATAATTTACACAGCCTGTCAAAAATTTTCACTGACTTTTTTCAGTGAGTTTTGGTGTAAAGGGTATTTCAACAACAGCATGAATATTTTAAAATGGCACAAAATAAAATATTCGAAAAACATTTTAAAAGTATTGTTTACAAACGCCATTTAAAAAATTAAAATCAAAACGTCATGCATTGCCTACTGTACACAAAATAGCTGTGCAAATTTACATGATATTGACCGCCACCACTTATTCACCCCAATGGAAACACCCTTTTTGTGTTTGTCACCGCTCATTCAGCACAAATTTACAAAATTGCATGAAAATATCATATTTAAATTTTCGGTGCAAATGAGTTTTGAATCAGTGTACACTTTTAATTTCTACACTTTTCGAAAATCCAATCCTTGGATTCTCCAACTGTGAGTTTTGAAATGTAGACTTTTTTCCCATATATTTTAAATGGTGAAAGAGTGAAAATTTCAAAACTCACTGTTAAAGAATCTAGGCCCAGTAAAGCGTTTCTCATAAATTCGGGAGAACGGAAACACGGCTAAATTAAAAATATTTTTTTATTCTATTTTTTATTTTAAATTTTTTTTTCAAAAAACTGAATTTCCCACCGTCCTTAGCGCATGAGTTCACTTGGGACTACGCCAATTGACACGGATAAAAATACATAGAAAACAAGGGCGTACGCAGGGGGATCAGGGGCCGTTGCCCTAACCTTAACGAATGAAACTGGATGAAAAAACCCAAGAAAAATTATAGTCACTTAGCAAATATATAAATGCCCCACTGTCCCCCTTTAAGAACTTTTGTGAAGAGCTGGGTACGCCCTTGCATAAAAATGATGTGAAAGTAAGTAAATGGTGTTTTAAAACAATGGTTCGTCGTTTTTATACCAAATATGGTAAAGTCTGTAAAATCTAAACTAGCTATGATAGACTTCTAGAATTTAATATTAAGATCTGTAATGTAAAAGTTAGTTATGCAATTTTCTGAAAAATAAAATCAATATAATTTTTGAAAAAAAAAATAATTTTTTTATTTGGCCCAGTCTAATGTACCTACATGCATAGTACCTACCTTAGTATCTAAAATGAAAAACAGGAAATATATTGACTTTTTTCCTCTCTTTCAGATAATTGGAATAACTTATTAGAGGCTTTTTGAAATGTGGACGAATAAATTAGTTGTATCGATGTCTATTTAAAAAGGTAAATTTTACTAAGCTTTCTTTTCTCCAAAACGACTATGTACTTACGTTAGTAACAGGCGCGGTTTGTTTTAAAAAAATATCTTCGTACCTTTAAGTTCACTAATTTCTTCGTTTAGTAAAATTGTAACATATGGATATCTGAATTTACTTTGCAGATATTCAAGAAAAACTAACGGGAGTGATCATTGTTAGGTCAATAGAATCCAAAGTAACGGGTTCTGTCTGTCTACATATCTTGAATTGAATGCAACTTCACCGCTGAATTATTAGACGTCTAACCCAGAATTTAAGATATATTTTATTATAACTCTACCCGTGTCGGTGTTAGTTGCTAGCCTTTCATGACATTGAAACACAAAAACCATTTATAACATCCACACCCTAGATTAACCCATTCATTCCTATTGTACCCATACGAGTACACCTCTTCAAATATCGATAACTATATTTTAAACATTGAAAACATATGTACCTATAATGTTGCTGCAAAAATTACATAAGCTGCATTGAACTGCTTGCGCCCCATAATTCTCAATAAAGGTTCCCATCCATGAACTGGGGCTTAAGCGATGAGGACAAAAATGCCAGCGATTACGCGCATGCGGACACCTTGTCATGCTGACAAGTAACTATTTCTGCGCCCTTTATCTATATGCTCTAGCTGACTCAGTGCATGAGAGACGCGTACACTCGGATATACTTATTGCCTTGCTTGCGCCTGTCACCGATTCAATTGACAATTCAATTGACAGTAAACAAGCGATTGCTGCACTAAACGTTTTCATTTTGTACTCAAAATAAGATGTTAAAATAGTTTACTAAAAGTAAGGCAATGAATGGTACATTGGTGAATAGGTGGAGGGAAAAAACGTGTATAAAGAGTCAAACCTCAATTCAGATCCAAAGACACCACGTAACAGTAAAAATATATAAAACAAACCTAATAACAAAAAAAAAACGAACACATTTACATTTTACTTCGGCAGACGTATTCCAACTGCTGCAAATAATATTCTAATCGGAAAACTACATTACCAAGGTTACAAAAACACTACATACATACCATGTACCTACAATGTTTCTGACCGTCTTAGAACCTATGTAGTACCTATATCGGAAGATTATGCATTAGCGTACAAAATGCAAATGGTAATGATATTTTGTGCACTATATCTGTGGAGATAAGGGGGCACAATTGATTGTTCCTTCTTTTGCTGCAGAGTCCTAAAATGGCGTAAGATCTGCTCATCATTTTCGTTACCGGTAATATGAATGTTCTTACCAGGCTGGAATAGGGGTGTGAAGATGCAGTTTTTGTTGTAGTCAATTCCCTGAGAGTCAGATTGTGGAGTGCGATCTGTGCAGAGAACATGCTATGTATGTGGCACGGCATTGCCACAAAGCGCCAATTTGGTGCAATAGCAACAATGAGTAAAAACAAAAGTCAACAACAAAGTGCTTAAACATGCGACAAAACAACATAATTCGAATGTTGCTTAAGCTCACACGCACATGCATAAGGCGCTTTTCTGCATTTGCACCCACCAAAAAAGTTGCTCCTTTCACATGATATAAGGATTATAATCAAGGCCCTCATTCACACCCTTTTCTTATACCTAAGTAAAGTTTTTTGCGCTGGAGTTAGTTTACAGTTTTAGAATAGATTACAGTGTATGTATGTATGTAATAGAATTTCCCAAAAACTCACAATTATATTCAAAGGCATACCCCCTAATTTTGACCAAAAACCATCCTGACACATTTTTATGCAATTCGGACCGTGCAAACTTGCAGTTGAAGTTATTAATAAAATCTTACTGCATTCCTCTGATTTAATAATGATTTATGTACATGTGTACCTACTAGTTTTACTCATATTACTGTATCCATATCTTTAAAGATTTCATAATTAGCAAATGGGTATTTACTTCCCTTTATCAGAGGCTCAGGATCTCCTCGTTATACATGTAGTGTGGACACTGAAAATCAGTAAGATTTAGAAAATATAACATTAGTAGTATCTTTTTATAATAACCCTGTGGGTTGGGGTTCTAGAATATGCCCGAGGTGGGTATGACTGTCGTAAAAGGCCACTAAAGAGAGGACAACCCAATAAAACCTGTAATCCCGAGTATGATCCGTACCGTGCTCATGGGATGAATGGCACTACGTTAGTGTGTCTTATAACGGTGGCCTCCAGATACCTGCCGCCCTCTGGTTGTAATCAGTCTTGCTGGGATATCGGGGCTATGTCCCAGCTGACCTACTTTCCCCTACACTCGTGTGAATTATATGAACCAATTGAATGAGAAAAATTATACTGTATATCATGATAAAGCTAAACGGCTCTCAAATGATCAGGCCAGTTCTGGCCTTTCGGTTGTTACCAAATCAAAAACTGAAGCCGCAGGCATGGCGAGGCTGAACAAGCCCCCGCATGATACTGAAAATGTTAAAAAAACGTAAGCAATTGAATGGTGCCGCTCGTAAGCGTCTTAAGAAATTCCTGGCTGGCGGTATCAAATACGAAACCGCCTAAGCAATTGCCAAACAACTCCAATGGCCGGCACAAAGGAAGGCGACAAATAAAAGGGGGCGAACCAATTGTACTACCCCGCCAAATTTCCAAAAAACAAGTAAGAAAAGCTGTCTTCGGCTGTGCCGAAGGCTATATACCTTTCATGAATAAGCGTCACGATTTTCACTGTTCGATCCCCAGTACAGCCTGTTTCAATTTAACTATATTTACTATACACATTACACATCTTTGTTATAATATAAAAAAACTTACAAAATAATAGGATCCGAGTTATCGGGACAATCGATTGTATGGAGGCTATATATTATACGTGTTCAATTGTACTGACTTACACTATACACATTACATATGTAGAAAGTACTAAAGGTGCAATATTTTACGTTCCTAACTTTTTAAATGCGGAAGTATTGGCCAAAAAACCTTATATCGGAACAACCGGTTGTATGGGGCTATATGTTACATTTGCCCGATCTTGTTGATTTTCACTATATACACTACATAAATAGAAAGTACTCGAGATGCAAAATTTTACGTTCCTAACTTTTTAATTGCAGAAGTTTTGGCCAAAAAACCTTATATCTGAACAATCGGTTGTATGGGGGCTATATGTTACATTTGCCCGATCTTGTTGATTTTCACTATATACACTACATAAAAAGAAAGTAGTCGAGTTGCAAAATTTTACGTTCCTAACTTTTTAATTGCAGAAGTTTTGGTCAAAAAACCTTATATCTGAACAATCGGTTGTATGGGGGCTATATGTTACATTTGCCCGATCTTGTTGATTTTCCCTATATACACTACATAAAAAGAAAGTAGTCGAGTTGCAAAATTTTACGTTCCTAACTTTTTAATTGCAGAAGTTTTGGTCAAAAAACCTTATATCTGAACAATCGGTTGTATGGGGGCTATATGTTACATTTGCCCGATCTTGTTGATTTTCACTATATACACTACATAAATAGAAAGTACTCGAGATGCAAAATTTTACGTTCCTAACTTTTTAATTGCAGAAGTTTTGGGCAAAAAACCTTATATCTGAACAATCGGTTGTATGGGGGCTATATGTTACATTTGCCCGATCTTGTTGATTTTCACTATATACACTACATAAAAAGAGTGTAGTCGAGTTGCAAAATTTTACGTTCCTAACTTTTTAATTGCAGAAGTTTTGGTCAAAAAACCTTATATCTGAACAATCGGTTGTATGGGGGCTATATGTTACATTTTCCCGATCTTTTTGATTTTCACTATATACACTACATAAATAGAAAGTACTCGAGATGCAAAATTTTACGTTCCTTACTTTTTAATTGCAGAAGTTTTGGTCAAAAAACCTTATATCTGAACAATCGGTTGTATGGGGGCTATATGTTACATTTGCCCGATCTTTTTGATTTTCACTATATACACTACATAAATAGAAAGTACTCGAGATGCAAAATTTTACGTTCCTAACTTTTTAATTGTAGAAGTTTTGGCCAAAAAACCTTATATCTGAACAATCGGTTGTATGGGGGCTATATGTTACATTTGCCCGATCTTGTTGATTTTCACTATATACACTACATAGATAGAAAGTAGTCGAGTTGCAAAATTTTACGTTCCTAACTTTTTAATTGCAGAAGTTTTGGTCAAAAAACCTTATATCTGAACAATCGGTTGTATGGGGGATATATGTTACATTTGCCCGATCTCGTTGATTTTCACTATATACACTACATAAATAGAAAGTAGTCGAGTTGCAAAATTTTACGTTCCTAACTTTTTACTTGCAGAAGTTTTGGTCAAAAAACCTTATATCTGAACAATCGGTTGTATGGGGGCTATATGTTATACTGGTCCGATCTTGTCAGTTCCGACAAATGATTCCTATATTACAAAATGGTGGCCACATACAAAATTTCAGCCAGATATCTCAAAAATTGAGGGACTAGTTTGCGTTCAAACAGACAGACGGACAGACGGACAGACAGACAGACGGACAGACGGACATGGCTAAATCAACTCAGCTTGTCATCCTGATCATTTCGGTATACTTATTGATGGGTCTATCTCTTCTTCTTCTCATACTTACAAACATCGGACCAAAGTTATAATACCATTTCATTTTCATGAAAGGTATAAAAAGACAAGGCAGATGCGTCCTCTTGATGGTGAGGCAGTCAGTGCCTTAAACAGCGGCCCATCCTGATGGTGTGTCAGCAGGATCTTTTAGAGATGCCCTGACCTCCATTAAGCCGGTCATAATCCCACACGATTATCCTACTACCATCTGGCCTTCTGAACAACTGAAGATAATAAGGAGGGAAATTCTGAATGAAGTGTTTAAACTTCAAGTTGGCGCTATTAATCCCCGCTTCACGGGTTGCGCCATTCGCCAAGGATGGCTTTCAATTGTCTGAGAAGATTCTTATACCGTAGAGTGGTTAAAAGACATCGTCCCAAAACTAACTCCATGGGAGGGGGCGAAACTGAAGGTAGTCTCGGATGCGGAAGTACCCCGGCGCTATTTTTGTCGGGTTTTTTAAAGAGGACGATTGCTCTAAAACGAGCATATCCTCAGAGTTATTTCTGTTCAAAACCCAGCCCTAGACACCAGATACTGGAGAATCCTCAATCGGACAGTGGTGGAAATTCCAATAGCTGTATATCTGGTGTCAGTTGAAACAATCTTTCACCAAAACAATTTTATCTGTTTTATGTATGCTAAAGTGAAACTGAGGCTTAAAACCAAACCATCTCTGCCCCCGATACCTGATGAAGCCAGCGGCAGTGATGAAAATGTTGCAGTAGAAAAGAAGGCCGAAGAACAAACACCCTGCAACTCAAAATCGGCAGAGGTGACGCAAGGCTTGGAGGATATACCAACTAAACTTCAGCTGAAATCCACAGCAGAACTACGATTATCGAGACTCCACCATATGCATAGGTACTAAGGTCCACCATATGCATAGGTACTAAGGTCCATCTAATGCGGATGCTTTGCTCAGCGGCAACCGAAAGTCATCGGAGACGGATAGGGGCCACAAACAGTCTTTATAATGTCAGCCCTCCCAGCAAACACTCGCAGTTAGAGGCGCCTTAAATGCCTCCAGGTGAATCTTCACCATGCCAAGGCAGCTTCGGGTGTTCTAAGCAGAAGGTTTAAACAGCGCTGATGCTAGTTTAATCTATGCTACCGGTTCCCATCCCAGGGCGGCGGTTAGGGTGGCCCAGTTTATATAGGCGAAAAGTCAAATAAGGTTTACAGATCTAGGCACCCCCTACATTTTAAGCTATCGCCAAAACAAATATTCTGAGAGCAGGGGCGGGTATTTGTTTCCTTTAGGGGTCAACTGCTAATAAATTAGCTAAAATTATGGGAGATAGCTCAGAAGACGGGCCTCAGGATCACGAATCCGGAAGCGCTTTTTAATATTTTGCTTCTCTGAAGAGATATTTGCAATCAAAGTTGCAAGTTTTCATGTGGTTGTTATAATTTTATTAGGCTGTACCTAAAAAGGTGCGAGAGAATCCGTGCATGGAACGAACTGTGTTAGTCTTCGACGCAGAAAACTGAACCGTGTTAGTCTTCGACGCAGAGAACGAAGTGTGTTAGTCTTCGACGCAGAAAACTGAAGTGTGTTAGTCTTCGACGCAGAAAACTGAACCGTGTTAGTCTGCGACGCAGAGAACGAAGTGTGTTAGTCTTCGACGCAGAAAACTGATCCGTGTTAGTCTTCGTTGGGAGCGATGAAGTATAAAAGGCCAGTTTCGAGAAACTGTGAATAAACAATGTCTCGAAGAAAAAATTTGAACCGATCCCCTTCCCAAAATCCCTCATCCGCCACTGTCTGAAAGAGTTTCAACCTAATATTCCAACGGCAAGACAGTGCTCAAGGACACACAGAGCCAAAAAGTTCACCTATAATCAAAGAGATCGACGTCTAAAAAAACTTTTTGGCCGCGGAGAGCGGGTGGGGACAAATTTGAAGAAACTTGTGCTAGGAAATCTTCTAGATTTTAGCTTGAATATCTTCTCAAATTTATTGAAAAGGAAATCAGCTAAAAAGAAGGAGTTAGCTTCTTATTTATAAATTTTTTATGTACTTTTGTCAAAAGTTAGAAGAAATCTGCTTGTTTTTATGAGAAAACCTGTTTAAAGTAAATTAATGAGAACATCCTCTTATTTTCACTAGATTCATATTGAATTTATTGAAAATGAAAACTATATATTTTTAGAAGATCCCTTATTAATTCAAATTCAGGTATGCCTTCTTCGAATATGTAATTCGACGCTACCAAGCAGAAGCACACGATAGCATCATGGTAGAGATCTCCGTTCAGCAGTTAATAATTCTTAGTTCGATTCACGGTGAGGCAATAAGGCAAGTGGACATGTGGTTAGGCAAAAAGAACAAAGGTGTAATTAGCCGTTGGCAAGTTAGGTATACGATGGCATGGTAGTGTAGATTAGACTAGACTGAGCGTTCATTTTTTTTTTTAATTTGAAATATTAAAAAGAAAATCTTCTTAATATTATGTTCAATCAGTTTTATTAAAAAGAGACACCCAGTCATAATAAGACGGGCATCTTATTGGAAAAATATCATAGAGAAATCCTTCTGATTTAGAAGGCATTTTATGTGACTTTTTGCTCCGTGCATACAAATACATTATGAAAAAAAAATTTTAAACTCGTCATTTTGGTCATTTTTTGCAGAAGTACAACTGCTTAGGAAGAAATAAATGTATTTATTTGATAGGAAAACACATTTAGGCTGCTTTGTTGTAGGAAATTTGGACGGCATGGGTTTCCGTAAGTGATATTTATTTAAAAAACCTACAAAAAAGAATTAATTTTTTTATTTTTCTGACTTTTCACACAAATCACGAATCTTTGGGTTCATTGAGCACCCTGTTCCCATCCATCAAAAATCTGAAAAAATTAAAGAGGTATATTGAGCCACATTCTAAAAAAATTTAGGGGTGCCCGGGGTTAACTTTCGAAGTTAGTTCTTTTGGGCCACCCTAGCAAGAAGTGCTAACTGCTTAGGAAGAAATAAATGTATTTATTTGATAGGAAAACACATTTAAGCTTGCTTTGTTGTAGGAAATTTGGACGGCATGGGGTTCCGTAGGTGATATTTATTTAAAAAACCTGCAAAAAAGAAACACACTTCAAAAATTAATTTATTTTTTTATTTCTCTGACTTTTCATACAAATCACGAAACTTTGGGATCATTGAGCACCCTGTTCAAATCTATCAAAAAAATCTGAAAAAATTAAAGAGGGACACACAGAAAAGTTTTCATGTAAAATCAACACTTTTTCAGGTTATTATTTTTCAACACTATCGATCATGTTATTTTAACATGAAGCTCATGTTAATTAACTTCACTTCGTGTTAAATTAACATAACTTCCTGTTAAGTTAACAGGAAGCTCATGTTGAAAAACTTGACATCGTGTTAAATTAACATGACTTCCTGTTAAATTAACATGTCTTCCTAACTAACATGAATTCCTGTTAAATTAACATTAATTCCTGTTAAAACAACACTATCTGCCTCATTATATCATACAAACTTAACAGGATCTTTCTTGTTAGTTTAACATGGTTCATGTTGACAAAAATTATTCTGTGTGTATATTGAGCCCCATTCTAAAAAAATTTAGGGGTGCCCGAGGTTAACTTTCGAAGTTAGTTCTTTTGGGCCACCCTAGCGGCGATACTTCTAAACAAGAAACTGGCATTTATTCCGCACCTACAATTCATGACGGCGGATTTGGTTGCAGTTTATGTAAAAACTAGTATATACCCGCGGCCTTGTCCGCCCCTGCGAAGTACCCTTTCAACATTTGAAGTAAAAATTCGGTCGTCGAAGTTCACCAAGTTAGTTAGATTGGTCAAATAAAAAACTGTTGGAAGATCAATTATTTGTCTATGTTCCTAGAGTTTTGAAAAAATAGAATGTATTGAAAAACGGGTTTCAAAAATTTTATTTAATATATATACATATCCTTGAAATCGATTGAAAGTGAGGTTTCTAAAGTTAAATATTGCTTTGGCTTTAAGTATGGATATAAATGTCTCAGAAAGCATTTATCGAATAGTTCATCTTAACTTCAAACTTTGATATTTATATAATATTATTGAATACTGAAGCATTTGCCAAGGGTATTTAAAATTTTCAAAATTCCCATCAATGGGGAAAGGTAGATTGATTAAATAATTTGATGTTTTTGGGCGATCACGTTTTGACCGATAACTCAGTTATCGATAAATATATCGAAATACATATATCGAAGTCCAAATGAAACCTGGGGCCATCCCTTTTCGTTTGATACCCATATTGTTGGGCAATTTTAGGGTTTTTGGGCAATCACATTTTCACCGATAACTCAGTTATCGATAAATTTATCGAAATATATCGAAGTCCAAATGAAACTTGGGGCCATGCCCTTTCGTTTGATACCCATATTGTAGGGCAATTTTAAGGTTTTTGGGCAATCACATTTTCACCGATAACTCAGTTATCGATTAAGATTAAGATTATTGAATACTGAAGCATTTGCCAAGGGTATTTAAAATTTTCAAAATTCCCATCAATGGGGAAAGGTAGATTGATTAAATAATTTGATGTTTTTGGGCGATCACGTTTTGACCGATAACTCAGTTATCGATAAATATATCGAAATACATATATCGAAGTCCAAATGAAACCTGGGGCCATCCCTTTTCGTTTGATACCCATATTGTTGGGCAATTTTAGGGTTTTTGGGCAATCACATTTTCACCGATAACTCAGTTATCGATAAATTTATCGAAATATATCGAAGTCCAAATGAAACTTGGGGCCATGCCCTTTCGTTTGATACCCATATTGTAGGGCAATTTTAAGGTTTTTGGGCAATCACATTTTCACCGATAACTCAGTTATCGATAAATTTATCGAAATATATCGAAGTCCAAATGAAAACTGGGGTCATGCCCTTTCATTTGATACCCATATTGTGGGGCAATTTTAAGGTTTTTGTGCAATCACATTTTCACCGATAACTCAGTTATCGATAAATTTATCGAAATATATCGAAGTCCAAATGAAACCTGGGGCCTTCCCCTTTCGTTTGATACCCATATTGTAGGGTAATTTTAAGGTTTTTTTGGCAATCACATTTTGACCGATAACTCAGTTATCGATAAATTTATCGAAATATATCGATAGCCTATACTTCCTTCCAGACTATTAGCTGTCTGGATGTGAAATTTCAAGAAAATCCGTCTTGCCATTCTCACGTGATTGAGGAACGAAAATCGTGAACATCCAAACATCCAAACATCCAAACATCGCTACATTCAGATTTATACTATTATTAAGATTCCAACCCGAAGAGGTGAAAAAGAGGCCATTTTGGCATCAGCTTACTTTTCGGGAGAGGAGGAAACAGACCCAACTGTTGAATCCAAATCCCTTATTGAGTATTGCCAACAGAAGGGTATCCCATGGGTCCTCTACTGTGACGTAAACTTCCACCATACATCTTGGGGTAGTACTGACATAAATAACAGAGGGAGCACCTCCTGGAGTTTATTAGTAGTCACAATATCAATGTAATGAACCGTGGTAATGAACCCACTTTTGTTAACGTTATTAGAGGAGAGGTTCTTGACCTTACTCTATATAGCCAAAAAATGGCCTTCGCTGTCACAAATTGGCACGTCTCGGGGAGGACTCAATGTAGGACATGGGTCGGCAAATTGGTAAATGCAGGTGTACAAGTGAGAGCGCTTATACACGCGCTGTGATCGTCCGAACTATATTTTTAACATTCGCTGACCAAACAAGCGACACCCCCACGCGATGTGGTTTCGCCCCTTGCTCAGCGCCGACTAAATCATTTGGAAAACAAAGAGCGAAACGTGTCTGTGTGATGAGTCCAACTTGTTTGACTGATCTTAAGATCTATGGGGCGCCGATGCTTGATGTAGGACCACAAACATATTGTATTCGAGATGGGTCACTTCTCTGACCATGAGTCCGTTTTCAGAAATCCGAGGAAAACGAAGTGGGAACTATTTCGCTTTACCATGGGAGAAACGCGGCAATTGCTGGCGCCAACCAACAGTCTAACCAAATTTAAATAGAGCATCCCTGCTGTTAGGATGTACATATTCAAACAGGTGGACAGAGGTTGAGGTTGTATTTATACCGCAACCAGGGAAACCGGAAAATCTACTATCGTCATATCGACCAATAAGTCTCAGTTCCTTTCTCCTAAAGGGAATAGAGAAAACTTTAGATCAGCACATTAGGGAGGTAAACTTAAAGAAAACCCCTCTGTGTAAACACCAATTTGCCTACCAACACGGAAAATCCACGGAGAGTGCTATCCATTGCCTTACTGAAAAAATTGAAAAGGACATATAGTCTAAAAACAAAGCCCTGTGTGCATTCTTCGATATATCAGGCACTTTCGATAATACGACGTATCAGGCCATTGAGAAAGCCATGATTAGCAAGGACGTAAGCCCAATGATCACTCGCAGGGTCCTGGTCATGCTAAAGCAAAGAAGAATCTGAATTGAGCTAGGCGGGAGTGCTGGCCACAAGAGGATGCCCTCAGGGAGGTGTAATTTCTCCTCTACTGTGGACCATAGACATAGACGAGCTTCTTCACCTTTTGAAGGGCACTGGCTTTGACGTATAGGACTATGCAGATGACTTATTAGTCTGCGTAACAGGAATGCATGCAAGCGACAAGCCCTGCGCATCATTGAAAGATGGTGTGCTAATAAAGGGTTATCTATTAACCCAAATAAAACAGTCTTGGTGCCTTTCACGAGGCGAAGAAAGCTGTCAATGCTAGAGTCGTCCCTAGGAGGCAGCCGCATAGGTTTTTCAACGGAAGCAAAATACCTAGAAGTAACATTGGACAAGACCCTCACATGGAATGCTCACTTGGAGGCTACCATAAATAAGGCAAAGGGGGCCTTTTTCGCCTGCACTAGACTTTATGGCAAAAAATGGGGGCTGTCTCCTAAAATGACGTACTGGTTATTTAATACAGTTGTGAAGCCAATAGTCACCTAAGCTTCTCAGTCTGGTGGCTCAAGACTGCTCAAAGAACAGCCGCAACTAAAGTAAGTAAGCTGCATCGGGTAGCCTGTATCGGTATAACAGGTGCAATGAGAACGTGCCCTGCTGTTGCTTTAAGTTGCTTGTGGGAATATTCTTCTTATAGAGATGGAGGAAACACTTGCTGCATTAAGACTTCAAAACATTTCAAAAACTTCACAAATGGTCCTATATTGCAAGTAAGTGATGCAATAACTCCTACGCTCAGGATCATGCGAAACCTTGAAGTTTCAATCGTAGATCGAGTGCTCTGGGAGACAGGGAAACCTTATGCTGAATCCGATTCGGAGATTTGGTATACGGATGGATCGAAGCCGGAAGATGGTAAAACGGGGGCTGGTATCTATGGACCAAATTACAAAAAATCGGTAGGTACCCCACTATTTTTCAAGCGGAAACCCATGTAATAGAATTATGTGACAGACAATGCATCCGAAGAAGACTATCCTCTAGGCGAATCTACATTATGTCGGACGGTCAGGCCGCCCTAAGTGCCTTGCAGTCTTACATCTGGAACAAAAAACAAAGTTTTGTTAGGTTGGATCTTGGGCATGAAGGGCATGACGGCAAGGAAAAAGCAGATCACCTGGCAAAACATGGTGCTCTAACAGCATTTTATTAATAATAATAATATTTCAGCTGTCGAAATCATCATTGACTGTGTGAGTTTAAGCCGTTATGAACTGATACAAGTGCCTTGTCCGCCTGTCAAAATCTGTGACAGGCTGTCTGAATGTGACGAATAAAAAGGAATAGGAAGAAAGGGTTTGTTTTTAACTCTATAACATTGCCTGAGTTGCCCCAACTGTGTTTCGTTATTGAATTTTATTCAATCAGGCCAATGCAAAAGCTGCTTATCTCTAATACCAACTTCACAAAAGCTAGTAAATAATGAACATTAAACATGTATAACTTGGAAATAATGTAGTATGCGTGGAGCAAAGAATTAAAATTGTCGAGCAGAGTTTTTCACAGATGATATCAGCTGTTATCTATTGTGAATGCTTTGGTCACACATTCGCGACTTGTAGGTATTGACAATGGTTTAAGCCTCAAAATGTTTTCCAACTAAATTTTAAGAGCTCATTCACAATAGAGCATTTTTTTTCATGGACGAATATTACGTTTTAAGTCGTGTATTTAAAACCCGAGTTCACAAAAAAAGTGTTCTTTGAAAAAATTGACATTTAATTGAGAGAGAGAGTTGCAATTCGCTGCAAGTTGCTGCTGGGGGTTTTTCGTCCAGCAAAAACTAGCGAGTAACAAACAGCTGATTGTGACATATGGCAAAATCAAAATTGATTGCATATTTTTATGAAATTTAAAATTTATTACGAATATTTTGAAAACTGGGGGTTATTTACCAGCAAATGAAGTAAGTACATACAATAAATACCAAATCTTCAATAATTCCGTATCTTTGAATAGCAATGCGCCGAAGCCCAATTTCCGTTGGACCAACGTAATGTAGCTCGTTTAGGAGACCAATATAATCCTGCAGACACAGTTACAGGAATCGGAAATACTGAAGGTATATAACGCCTTCAATTTTCTTAATATTTTGTAAGATTTACGTGGATTACGTCGATATATACGCAGAAATTGTCCAAAGACTAAAGAATTCCCAATTTCATGTGCTGCGGAAAAAATTTATTTTCATTTGTCAATTGTCAGAACAGCTGATCTGCTTGAGAATTTCTGCTGGCTCCTGTTCGGCGAAAAACTAGCAGAAGAGAGATACAACTAGCAGAAATGAGATTTTGACAGCTTTTTACAAGACTCTCTTCTGCTGACAGTTCTTTGCTGGAGATTTCAAGAAACAAAGCTAAAGATGGATAAATTAGCCTAGTTTGTGCCCATTGTGTATCAATACCAAGTGTAAACTCTTCTGCATAGACGTCAAAATTCCAAAATGAGTTTAACACCTGTTTGAGATTGTGGTTAATAACAAGTGTGATATCATAGACATAGTCGTGAAAACTTCAAAGTGAGTTTAGTCACCTGTTTTTAATTTCCTTTTTTGTCTCACTTCTTTCCATCTTCCCATCTCTTTCTACCATTAGGTAAAAGATAGGAGACCGCCATGTTGATGTGTGCAGGATGTTAAACAACGCCTTTTGCTTTTCTGTTATTCGGTGCTGGCGACATTTTAATATGTGCAGGATGTAAACAAACCGACATTTTAATGTGTGTTGTCAAAAGAAGAGTTCACACTTGGTATTGATACACAATGTTTGTGCCGTTGTTTTGTGTATTCTTTTCACACTATCTTATCAACAAAGCTTTGCAAAGTCATTTATTCAGTTCGAGCTTTGTAATTATGTACTACCAAATATTCGAGCATTGAGCAGCGTGTTCTTAGTTTTTTTTACAGTTTTATTTTATTTTAATCGTAGAAGTTTAAACACACAAGTAGAAGTTTAAACAGCACTCACAAAACTAAGTCGCCGTAAAGTGCGTTTCTTGGATAAAAAGCAAACTTTATTGAGTGCGTGTGCATACAAGTGAATCGTCAAGATTGCAAGCGCGCGCATGTGCAACGCATAGGCAAACTATTGCGATTGTTAGCGACCAACTCTTCCGCACCTTGTGTTCACATTGCATAAAAGTATGTATTTACTACAAGTAATGTTTTTGGCATTTTCGATCGTCACGCACGCAAATGTTAAGTAGCTCTGTTTCCTCGTCGACAGGATAAGCAAAACGCAAGCTGCAATAAACAATCACATAAATACATACTAGGGATGACAATTTTTATGATTTTACCAATCCCGGGATCACGGTATTAGGGATTTTGTTAGAATTTCTTTGGTTACTTTCAGTTACACAATTACCAAGGAAAATTCAGATATGTATGAAATTAATATACATTACGTCGCTCGCTTGCCAGAGGTATGAATGTGCCAATTTTCCAGATTTGAGCTAATAGACACTTACGCTGATATTTGTGACTAACACTTTTATAGCATATGTCATTAAGACATATCGCTGGCTTCGTGAGCAAATGTCGTAAGTCCATTTTTTTTTAAATGAGATTTTTATGCAAAACAATGTATTTATAATTGTACTATCGTTTTGCATTAAAATCTCATTTAAAAAAAAAATGGACTTACGACATTTGCTCACGAAGCCAGCGATATTTTTACCACGCTTTTATTAGGTTCACTTGTATGTTTGTTTGTTTGCTTGCTTGCTTGTATGTATGTAACTCTCGTTCGGTTTAAGCCCCAGTGGCCCAAAAACCGAAAAATGTCCCTAAAATATGGGTATCAAACGAAAGGGGAACGCCCCAGGATTCATTTGGACTTCGATATATTTCGGTCAAAATATGATTGCCCAAAAACCTAAAAAAATCCCTACAATATGGGTATCAAACGAAAGGTGAAGTCCCCAGGTTTCACTTGGACATCGACATATTTCGATAAATTTATCGATAACTGAGTTATCGGTCAAAATGTGGTTGCCCGAAAACGTAAAAAATTCCCTACAATATGGGTATCAAACGAAAGGTGAAGGCCGCAGGTTTCATTTGGACATCGAAATATTTCGATAAATTTATCGATAACTGAGTTATCGGTCAAAATATGATTGCCCAAAAACCTAAAAATTTCCCTTCAATATGGGTATCAAACGAAAGGGGAAGGCCCCAGGTTTCATTTGGACTTCGATATATTTCGATAGATTTATCGATAACTGAGTTATCGGTCAAAATATGATTGCCCAAAAACGTAAAAAATTCCCTACAATATGGGTATCAAACGAAAGGTGAAGGCCGCAGGTTTCATTTGGACATCGAAATATTTCGATAAATTTATCGATAACTGAGTTATCGGTCAAAATATGATTGCCCAAAAACCTAAAAAATTCACTACTATATGGGTATCAAACGAAAGGTGAAGGCCCCAGGTCTCTTTTGGACATGGACATATTTCGATAAATTTATCGATAACTGAGTTATCGGTCAAAATATGATTGCCCAAAAACCTGAAAAATTCCCTACAATATGGGTATCAAACGAAAGGGGAGGGCCCCAGGTTTCATTTGGACATCGACATATTTGGATAAATTTATCGATAACTGAGTTATCGGTCAAAATATGAAGGCGCAAAAACCTAAAAAAATCCCTACAATATGGGCATCAAACGAAAGGTGAAGGCCCCAGGTTTCATTTGGACATCGACGTATTTCGATAAATTTATCGATAACTGAGTTATCGGTCAAAATATGATTGCCCAAAAACCTAAAAAAATCCCTACAATATGGGTATCAAACGAAAGGTGAAGTAACCATGTTTCAGTTGGACATCGACATATTTCGATAAATTTATCGATAACTGAGTTATCGGTCAAAATGTGTGCCCCAGGTTGGACTTCGATATATTTCGATAAATTTATCGATAACTGAGTTATCGGTCAAAATATGATTGCCCAAAAACCTAAAAAAATCCCTACAATATGGGTATCAAACGAAAGGTGAAGGCCCCAGGTTTCATTTGGACATCGACATATTTCGATAAATTTATCGATAACTGAGTTATCGGTCAAAATATGACTGCCCAAAAACCTGAAAAATTCGCTACAATATGGGTATCAAACGAAAGGGGAGGGCCCCAGGTTTCATTTGGAAATCGACATATTTCTATAAATTTATCGATAACTGAGTTATCGGTCAAAATATGAAGGCCCAAAAACCTTAAAATTTCCCTACAATATGGGTATCAAACGAAAGGGGAAGGCCCCAGGTTTCATTTGGAATTCGATATATTTCGATAAATTGATCGATAACTGAGTTATCGGTCAAAATATAAATGCCCAAAAACCTAAAAAGTTCCCTACAATTTGGGTATCAAACGAAAGGTGAAGACCCCAGGTCTCATTTGGACTTCGATAAATTTATCGATAACTGAGTTATCGGTCAAAATATGATTACCCAAAAACCTTAAAAATTCCCCACAATATGGGTATCAAACGAAAGGTGAGGGTCCCAGGTTTCACTTGGACATCGACATATTTCGATAAATTTATCGATTACTGAGTTATCGGTCAAAATATAATTGCCCAAAAACCTAAAAAATTCCCTACAATATGGGTATCAAACGAAAGGTGAAGGCCCTAGGTCTCATTTGGACTTCGATATATTTCGATAAATTTATCGATAACTGAGTTATCGGTAAAATATGATTGCCCAAAAACCTAAAAAATTCCCTACAATATGGGTATCAAACGAAAGGGAAAGGCCCCAGGTTTCATTTGGACTTCGATATATTTCGATAAATTTATCGATAACTGAGTTATTGTCAAAATCTGAGGCCAAATGCCTTAAAATTCCCTAACAATATGGGTATCAAACGAAAGTGGAAGTCCAGAGGTTTCGTTTGGACTGCTGTATTTTTCGATATATTTATCGATTATTTCCTAGGACATTTGACTAAAAAGTAAAAAATAAATATAGTTTAAAAAAACTAAAACTCACGCTTTTAGAGAGTATTGAACTAAAAATTTGAAAATAATTTTAAAAACCCTAAACAGTAGTATTGTGGAAAAAGCGTGGTCCGCTTTGTCCCATAATTTTCCTATATCGAGCGCTCGACGCTTTTCCCACATAATGCTAGTTTCTTTACTGCGCTTTCATTAGCTTTACTTGTACATACATTCATATGTATTTTTGCTTGTTTGTATGTAACTCTACTTCAGTCTAACCGATAGTGGCATATGACTGTCACAAAAACCTTGAAATGTGCCTTCAATGTGGGTGTCAAACGATAGGAGGTTGCATTTGGACTTCGATATATTTATCGATAACTAAGTTATCGGTCATAATGCCTACTACCTATATCAAACGAAAGGGAAGGTCCACAGGTTTCTATTATTTAAACCAAGGAATATTTCGATATATTTATCGATAACTGACTTATCGGTCAAAATGAGGTTGTCCATTAATATTGAAAATTGCCTACAATATGGGTATCAAACGAAAGTGGAGGCCCAGAGGTTTCGTTTGCACTGCGGTATACTTCGATATACATATATATCGATTACTTCATAACACACTTAACTAAAAAGTAAAAATAAATATAGTTTAAAAAGCGAAAACACGCGATTTTAAAGAATATTGCAATAAAAAGGTAAAAATAATTTAAATAAAAAACGAAGATTATAAAACAAAGGGGACCACGCTTTTTCCACAATACTACTGTGTAGGGTTTTTAAAATTATTTTCAAATTTTTAGTTCAATACTCTCTAAAAGCGTGAGTTTTAGTTTTTTTAAACTATATTTATTTTATACTCAAGAAAACTACTTTTGCGTTGGAAAGTAATTATAAGAATCGATCTGGATCAGAGTTTTCTTAAAATTCAATAATTTGTAGCTGAAAAACCGGCAAACTGAAATATCACATACGTTGTTTTCAAAATGTCCATTACGTCGTTTTGCAGAATCACTGACGATATGTAGTAATTTGTGAAAATACGTAAAATAAAAAAAACAACAATACCCGGGGTTTTCGGTAGCATCCTGCCCTGCTAGACAGTGCTTTGACATTCAGTCAGCTTTGTAATGTTGCCTTTGAAAACGTGATAGAAAGCCAGAGAGGCTAGGCTGCTCTCGTGATGAAGTGCCGTACGGAGCTATGATCACAAGGGCAGCGTAGCCCTGTGGCTATCGACTTAAGCCCTCGTACCGCGGCAAGGTATCCACCCTTCACGAGGGCTCAACTGCATTACAAACCAATGTAATTCGCAGATAGCTTATGGAATTTTCTTAATATAAGTAAATTTTTCTAATTTATTGATTTGAGTATGTAATAGTTTTGTTTTAAGAACATTTTTTCTTAATTTAAGTTCTTTATTCCTATTTGAAGCTTTTTGCATCTTATTTATTGATTTGAGTACGTAACGGTTTTGTTTTAAAAATAAAATTCTTAATATAAGTACTTTATTCTTATTTGAAGCTTTTTGCATCTCAATTTCAAAAACAAGAACGAAAAATTCTTATTCTAAGAATATTTAAGTACGAAAAATTCTTGAAATTTTAAGAATGGAAAAATATAAATTTAATTCCGGTCGGACTTAAATTTAGAATTCCATTTTTCTCTGAGTGCATCATCTTGCAGTCGGTTGACTACATTTGTAGTCACCTTATAAAATGTGTGCAAAATAGTATTCTCCAGTTGACATCAGCTTGTCGGAACATAAAATTTTGCACGTAGTTTATGCTTGAGCCCGACATGGCTGTAGGCAAACAAAAAAAGCAATAATCCGGGAAGGTTTTGGAGATATCCTGCAAAATGTTGGCCAGGGTAACCTTATAACGGGTTCATACAATATGGGCCTCAAATGAAAGGTGTTGACGGGTGATTTAACATTGTGTAGTTATTAGTCCCATGTAAACCCGTTTCTGATAAAACGTGGACTAAGTGTGACCATACAACAACAACAAAGCGCCTGGAAATGACGGACTGCCCGCCGAGCTGTTCAAACACGGAGGCGAAGAGCTGGTAAAAAGCATGCATCAGCTCTTATGCAGAATATGGTCAGACGAGTGCATGCCTCCAGATTGGAATTTAAGTGTGCTCTGCCCAATCCACAAGAAAGGCGATCCCGCTAACCGCACCAACTACCGCGGAATCAGCCTTCTTAATATCGCGTATAAGGTTCTTTCTAGCGTATTGTGTGAAAGACTGAAGCCCATCGTAGACAAGCTGATTGGACCTTATCAGTGTGGCTTTAGACCTGGTAAGTCTACCATCGACCAGATTTTCACGATACGCCAAATCCTGGAGAAGACCCATGATAAGAGAATCGACACACACCATCTCTTTGTCGATTTCAAAGCCGCTTTTGACAGCGCAAAAAGGAGTTGCCTGTATGCCGCCATGTCTGAATTTGACTTCCCTGCAAAGCTTATACGGCTTTGCCAAATGACGTTGAGCAATACTAACAGCTCCGTCAGAGTCGGGAAGGACCTCTCTGAGCCATTTGAAACCAAACGAGGCTTCAGACAGGGCGACTCCCTTTCGTGCGATTTCTTCAACCTGATGCTGGAGAAGATAATTCGAGCAGCAGAGCTAAACCGCAATGGTACAATCTTTTACAAGAGCGTGCAATTGCTGGCGTATGCCGATGATATTGATATCATTGGCCTTAACAACCGCGCCGTAAGCGCTGCCTTCTCTGGACTGGATAAAGAAGCGAAAAAAGTGGGTCTTGCGGTCAACGAGGACAAGACGAAGTATTTGCTGTCATCAAAGAAAGAATCGGCGCACCTGCGCCTTGGCAGCCACGTCACTGTTGATAGTTACAAATTTGAAACTGTGAGGGACTTCGTCTATTTGGGAACCAGCATTAACACCGAAAATAATATCAGTCTAGAAATCCAACGGAGAATCACTCTTGCGAACAAGTGCTACTTTGGACTGAGTAGGCAATTGAGAAGTAAAGTCCTCTCTCGAAGAAAAAAGATCGCGCTCTATAAGTCTCTCATCATACCTGTCCTGATGTATGGCTCAGATTCATGGACAATGTCAAGAGAAGATGAGATGGCCCTTGGAGTATTTGAGAGAAAAGTTCTCCGGAAGATTTATGGTCCTTCCCGTGATGCCGACGGCGAGTATCGAAGGAGATTTAACGATGAGCTGTACGAGCTTTACGCAGATCTGACCATAGTCCAGCGAATTAAAGCCCAAAGGCTCCGCTGGCTGGGTCACGTCATGCGAATGGACAAAGAAGCTCCAGCCCAGAAGGTTTTCCAATCGTCACCCGAATTCGGCAGCAGAGGAAGGGGGAGGCCTCGACTGAGATGGAAACAACAGGTGGAGGATGACTTGAACTCCCTTGGGGTTTCCAATTGGCGTCAGTTATCGCTAAAAAGGAATGACTGGCGTGCTTTGATAGGCGACGGCCAAAATCGCTTAGGCGGTTAAGCGCCAATAAATGATGAAGTGTGACCATAGAAAAATATTTTTTTCGATATTGGCATCATATTTAACGTGCTTATTAGGTATTGCAGGCAATGGCTTTTATGTGAATATGCCACCCCATTTTCAACCTAAATTTGGACCACGGATAGGAAAAGGATGTAATATTTTTAAAATAAAAACGTTATTACACACGTACATGTCAAATAATTACCATAGTCTTATTTTCTTATCCTATTTTCTATGAAAATTTCTAAAAGATGAAGCTATATTAGTGGAAAGAGTACCCTGCTAGACAGTGTTATGACATTCAGTCAGCTTTGTAATGTTGCTTTTGAAAACGTGATAGAAAATCCTGATGTAAATATCAGCTGTTTTATATTTACATCACGATTTCCCATCATGTTCTCAAAGGCAACATTCCAAAGCTGACTGAATGTCATAGCACTGTCTAGCAGGGTATAATGAGAATATAACCTTCAAAAACATATTTATGTCAAAAACTAAAATTTTAAATTTTGCGAGAGGAATAAACATTCAAATACGATTTCCAAAAATTTTATTTTAGGCACATTCATGCTTCTGGAAACCGAGCGACGATAAGCAGTTTTCCATTTTATTACTTAGGAAGAAAAGTTACAACCACGTAAAGCTCTTTCGAGAATCCCATACTACATATCTTCAAAGGGTTTTTCCGGGATAATATTATGGAATAAATATAATAAACATAAAATACATTTTGAATTACATTTCACAAGAGTAAGTGGTATGATGTTTTGAAAGTAAAAGATATTTGTGATGGAGCTTTAGAGCAAATAGCTTTTCCAATTTGTGGTAAGAAATGTATTTTCCGAGACCGTGCAAAAACACAAATATGCACAGTAAAAAATGAAAGTTTACTTTTAATACCAGTCGCTATTGAAATTAAGTCTTTTTGGAATTAAATTTGATTTTTAATACTAAATAGTATTAATTTAAGACTCTGCAAAATTTTTAATTCCAAACAGTTTCAAAATAATACCAAAATAATACTAAAGCACTCTCTCTCATTATAATGTTTTAAGTATTTTTGGCTTAAAAACAAAGCCGTGAAAAGTATTAAATTAATCACTTTATAGCATTAATTTAAGTCCGGTGGTTTTTTCTTCAGAGCACTTAGACACTGGAAAGCATAAGTATTCGATGGCCTGATAGTAGACATCTCCGTTCAGCATTCAATAAATTGTGAGTTCGACTCTCGGTGAAAGCAATATAATAAAACTGTGCACTTTTTTCCTTTTTTGCCTGGAGAATCTTCGAATGAATTCCTCTCTCTCTTAATTAGACCGAACATGGTATTAATTTAATACTTTTCGGCGTTGTTATATATATACACCAAAATGGTATTAAAGTTAGACTTTTCTTTTTACTGGGCCAAATAAAAAAAAATAGTTTTTTTTTTGTGGAAAATTATATTGATTTAAAAATATTCCTGTTAAAGTTACAGAACTTAATATTAAATTGTAGAGGTCTATCATTGCTAGTATAAATTTTACAGACTTAACCTAATTTTTGGTATAAAAAGGACGAGGGACATTGTTATAAAAAATATTTGCCTGCATACATTTTTGTAGGAAATTGAATTCCCTACAAAAGATGCATAGACACAAATTTTTTCAGACTAGCCGTTATCTAGCATTCCACCCTCAAATATTGTATGTTTATTCGATGTCCCGTTTTTGTTTCCTAAAATTGTCAAAAATGGAAATATCCATGTACAAAAAATTTGGCAACAGAAATTTAATGAGCTAAGAAAATGTCCCGTCTTTTTTGGCTGCTTTTGTTCAAAGTTTTTTACTACATTTTTTTAACTAATATTCTACATGATTAATAATCGTTATATGATAAATATAATAACTAAAAATGTACATTTTTCATAGGTATACGTTTAACATACATATATATGCTTGATAGGTATATGCTTTCTCTGGGAAGGTGTGATTCAATCCAAATTGGTAATCAGAAGTAATTTAGGGCCTCATTCTCTATTGCGAAACGAACGATCGTTTCGCCTCAGAGACGAATCGTTCGCTTGTTTACAATATGTAAGACGATAGCTCAACCAGACGAAAACTGCTGTTTCTTACGTGAACATAACGTCAAAAACAAATAAAAAATTCAAACAAAAACAAATTGTTTATCGTTCGCATATACACATCTTAAAGCAATTACACTGACCAATGTTGCAATGGAGGAAACCCTGGCGTGCCTCTCCACTTCTCTTACGACTGCACAGTTCTGGATCTATGATCCAGACTTGTGCACTTCCCAAACACTCCTGTTTCATTGGCCATTTGAGGCTTAACTGTCTTGATTATTGTTGCAGCACCTTTGCTAGTAGATAATGCAGGGTTTTAATTCAGGACTATTAGGGAAATATATTATAAGACCACGAAAATAAAACAGAAATATTAACAAATAAATTTGCCTTGAAAAATACATATTTTGTTTTTGAAAAATGTCAACGGTCAAAATAAGTGTTCCCAGAATTTCAAATTTTTTAAAATAAATTGAAGAACTTAACTGATTCTTATAAGTTTTTAAATGAATTACAGATGGCAACACGTAATTTGACAAAGAGTTTCGACTTCTAATTGACATAACGTAAGCACTTACGTTGCCGAACGAAAATGATAGAGAATGCAAATTCTAGACGATATCGTCCCGAGACGATTCGTTCGTCTGGGTTTTCGTTCGTGATACATAATGATGCCCTTAGCCTTACTAAACTATCACAAAATAATATTGGTTGTTGTTCAATTCTGATCTCGAATTCGGATTCAGCAGTCAACTTCCCTCAAGAATATGTATTGTTGCATCCTTGCAAGTTTTCAAACCAAAATCGCGAAATCAAAAAAAATCTGCCAATGTTTACGAACAGAATAAAAAAGATTGGTCTGTAAAATCTAAACTAGCAACGATAGACCACTAGAATTTAAAATGAAAATCTTGAATTTTTAAATAAATTTTTTTCTACATTCTGAAAAATAAAATCAATATAATTTTTCAAAAAAAACACATTTTTATTTGGTTCAGCCTAGTACGACAAAAGTAAAGCACTAAAAGTCGCTCAGCTAAATTTAGTTGAAAAAAGATTATATGTGCAAGCCTTAAATTATGCATTAGCTTAGCATGTATTAGTTATAGTAAAATAAAACAAAAAACCCAGTTTCATGCTCAATTAAAGTAAATTAATTGAACTTTTTAGGCTAATTTAAAAATTAGGGCGACAAAACTAAAGCACAAAATTAAAGGTCCGGATTTTTCTTAAATGTGTGCAAAAAAATTTGATATCGGGGTAAACGTGATCAACGAGACCCCGCCGATGTATTCTACGAAATTTTCAAAATTGTTTCCATTGAATAATTCGGCCGTTAAAGGAAATTTTATGATCTAAAAAAATAGCTAAAAATAATTGATCCGTGGCACGTTTGCCATTTTTTTTTTAATTTGCTAAAAATTACTCAGCGAGTGCCACCGCAAAGTGTTTTAACATTTATAATGACTTTATTTAGCTTTATACAAACGTTTGTATTAATAAACTTGCCCTCTAAGCACTTTCCAGTGAGGTAATAGGCCACCAAAAACATCGATTAGCAAGATCTGGTCATCCTGGGCGTGGCAAAAAAAAAAAAGAATTTTTTTGGGATCGCCTTCAAAATATCTTTAATCCTTTTTTTGTATGGGGACCGATCCGGGTTACTGTACATACCTATTTGTTTTTAGTGAAATTGTGTCATTTAGCTTATGTTATTATAAATTGAAACCAATACCTACAGCAATTTAAAAAAAAGTGGCGAGCCGTGTATTAACTTTGCATAGACATACTTACAATCCCGAAAATTGCGGGATTGTTAGACTGAAATCCCTTAACAACATGGGATTGGCAGCCCTAGTATATACGTGTGTATGAGTATTTGCATCTAACTCAAAACGTCCGTACTATTATCCATGTTTAATTTCTCTCTTCCCACTGTTTATTAGTTGCTGAACCTATCTCAAGAATGACGCGATACAACTTTTAGAAAATTTTACAGCCTACAGGCACAACTCCCGAGCATGCAAATTCGTTGTTATGCCAAACACACAGGTTAGTTGTAAAGCCAGGTACTAACTTCACAGCAGTGAAATTTCGGAAGCAACATGCATTTGGATTCTCGTGAAATGTTGCTAGCAAATATCATTTTTTATTTGATTATTTCTTTGTTTATTTATATATTTTCACTTAGTTTTTTCAATGTCAAGCGCCAGTTTCAAGAATTATCACAATTAAAAAAGTTTTTTTGACTGCCTTTGTGCCCGGCATCAGAACAAGTAACCCCAACCTACTTAACTAGAAGATGACGAGTTGGTCATTTTGATTTAAGAGACATTCCATATGAAAACATCCAATTAAAAAAGCTGGCTAGTCTCGGATTTCGCCCAAACTTTGAGGGACACTTCTTTAGGGTCCTAAAGCATCAAATTTACACACATTTTATTTTTATAACCACTGGTTTCGGACTGGTTGAATTTCAAAATTTGAAAAACGTCATTTTTGGGCTTACCCTGTTATAGCTGTAAAAATGATTCTATTAGAGATATCCTTACATTCGATATGGCGTTTCAAAGGTAAAATAGAGTAGGTAGTTTGTTTAAAGGTAAATAATAAAGCATATAGCGAGTACCTGGTATTACAAATTATTAATTGGTATTAATTTTTATCCTTTTTGTCAATTTTAGCTGGCTCTTCACTGTTTTAAGTAGTCACTCAATATTTTTCAGAAATTAAGGGAACGTTTCCTAGGAGAAAGTAACCCATCCATCGACCAAAGAAACTCACTCCTTATAGATAAATGATTATCTCGAAATTTGTAAGTTTTCAAAAATCGTGTTTTTCAGGCTCTATAACGGACATGTTTCTCAGGAGATACAAGTGCGATACTAACGGTTCCTTGAAACTTAAAAGAAAAACATTGAAAGAGGCCGCCCTTTCATTTCAGTCCTATGTTAACTCTCCCAAAGGCTATACATATTTTAGAGCTTGATAAATTCCATTGCATAAAGTGGGGTTGCCGCTTCTGTACAATTGTATCCATTAACACAATAAACCACAATGAACCAGAAACTTTTAGACTGATACATTTCAAAAATTTGAATATAGATATAGAATGATTTTTTCAACATGAACTATGTTAAACCTACAAGAAAGATCCTGTTACTTCATGTTTTAAAAGCAAGGTATGAAAACGAATAAAACAACGTTTTGTAACACGACTCGGTTTCGGTTCCGGTTTCGTTCTTCAAAATTTTTTTTCGGTTTCGGTTACGATTTCGTTCCGGTTCCGGTTTCCGTATAAAAACACGAACGCAAACACATTTTACGACAACAAAACGAAAGCATGTAGCTTAAGCTGTTCCTTATATCAACTTTTTTTTTGCAAATATTGGGTTCGCCGGGCGGAATTTGATAGAGTTTTCTCTAAAAATAAGTTGTGCAAAATTTCACTCGAATTGGATAACTTTTAGAACTTGCACGGTGCATTTGAAAATTTTAAAAACCATATGCATTCAGGGTGCAGCAGATTATATAAAAACATTGATAGCCGTAAACTTGATACTAGAGGTGGGCGTCGTGCGTGTTTTTGACCGTGACACGAAACACGCACGCGTGTGTCCATGTGCTCGTGTTTGAAAATCCGATTTCGTGTCGCGCTCGTGCGTGATCGTGTTGAGCCCGAAAACCAAAAAAAAAAACGCGCACGAAAAAACACGATCAACTTTTTTCACTTTTTGTACTAAACTGGGTTTTTTTTTATTTTTTGTAAATTATATTTTTTTATAAGTATCTTAATTCCACTTCACTCCATCCCAAACATCAGTTTAACACTTGATTAAATACAAAGATACTGATTTTTTTTTATTTTACCATTATAATAGTTTTGCATAGTGTTTTTTATTCATCTATGTATGTACTTAAATACTTAAAAAATATGGGTAAAATATATCGACGACTGAGTGGATGATCAATCTGTTTCAAAATATTTTTCAAAAAAGTCCTAGATAGGTTGTTTTTGAATCATATTCTTGGATAGAGCGTCGCGGGAAAAAAACATTAAAGAGAGTTATTTAAACGGCGGCCTCCGTGGTCATAGTTACCAATACAAGTGTAAACTCTTCTGCATAGACGTCAAAATTCCAAAATGAGTTTAACACCTACCTTTGTACCTGGCAAGCTTGAAATGGCATCTGCATGTATATAAATAAAAGACAAATTGTAAATTCTTAATACCAAAATAATTTTAATGTGATTACTCAAAAGCGCAGCATAAAATTTTGAAAATGTTTTCAGGCCCTTTTTGCCATGTGTGCCATCAATGTTATAATTAATAATGATTTCTTCGCTTATTAGGTTTTTTATGTACTTTGTTGCAGAATGAGTTAAAAGTTTACTTATTGTTGACACCTGCAAAGAAGTAACAATGATAATCAATTGATATGATATGGCTAAACAGGATACAGGATACAATATAAAGGCTGGTTTTCATTAGGTCAAAATGACTGACCTCAAAAACTGACTAAACTGTCACCATGGCAATTTGGTGTCAAATGATTGGTGTCGACATGAAGTTGTCAAAACTGACTACAAGCAATTGACACCATATGCAAACCCGTTTTCATTAGTTTGACAACATTTGGTGTCATATTTTGACCTAATGAAAACCAGGCATAACTTAAATAAGTAACCATAAATTTGCACTTACAAAAGCTTCACGATTTTCTTGAAAAATTTTGGTTTCCAGCACACCCAAACCATCATCTGAATTTATTGGGAAAAGTTCGACAATCGGCGCAGTGAGGGACTCTTGGCGAATTATGGTACTTGTTTGAACTTTTTGTTCTGCCAAGGCTACCATAACCGCCTTATTTTGAGTTAATTGATTTCCTGCAAGACAAAAATTATTAGTATTTAAATTTTATTTTTATTTATTCGTCATTACGTCCATTTTGCTCGAACTTTGTTATCACTAAACCATGTAAGTTGTCGACAGCGTCTAAGGAAGTTATAAAATAAATAAATAAATAAGATTAGGTTAATTTTAATTGGAAGGGAAAGGAATTGAAAACAATGTAAAGAAAGGGAATGGGAAATAATTTAAAGAAGGAGAAATCAAGAAAAAGTAAAGTCGAAAAGGAAAGGGAAGCAGGAAAATAAAGAAAAGTATAGGAGAGGAGGGAAAAAAATGAAAGGAACGGAGAGTTAAGAAAGTAATCTTAATGGCAAGCTCTAGTACCTTTTAGTTCAATAATTTTTTGTTCCAGTTTAACACACGTACTGCTCACTGTGGAAGCTAGAAGAAAAAAATACAGAATTCAATGTAATATAAAAATTGTTGCTCACGTTGTGATACTTACTTTGTCGGTGGATTTTTTGCGGAAGCGGTAATTTTTTGAAAGACATGATCTATATGTATGTATGTTGATCGAACGCAAAATGATTGTAATTAAATATGTATTTATTAATTTAATGTGAGTCTACTAAAAAGTACGTGAATTTCAATTTAGCAACGACCATGCAAAATAGGAAGCAAGAGCAAACGGCCTTCATGAGGTAAACCTAGCAACTTGCCTTCGATATCATTTACAGAAAAAACTACTTCCTCATCTTCTAACGTTGAATCTGCTATAGTAATTCCTAAAGAAATTGACTCAACCGGCTCACTGAAGAAGCTTGTAACATTAGTAAACTTTTTTCCTATGACTGAGCCACCATTTTCTAATGTAAACTTTTGAATTTTTATGGGAATATACGGCTTTATTAAACAGTAATTATCGGGAAACTTCGAGCTAAAAACACAGTCGTTCTGTGATGTACGTTGTAAGTTACACTTGTTTCTCCGAAGATTATTGGAAAGTTCCTAACAAATAAACAAAGCATATTATGAGCGATATCCATATAAGAGCAAAATCCTTGGGACAAAGTAATATCCTACAAGCGCAATGAAGTAGCAAATACTCATAATACATATCATCACTAATTCTATCCTTTAAAACAGAAAGCCCAGTACAAAATAAACTGCCGAAACTCAGTGGCTTTCCAGTGGTAGATATCCTCAAATCCTCTAGGCTGTCTCACGAATTCTTTTGGTATGTATGATTTAAGAGATTTTAAGCTTTTAGATATATTTTCTTTGCTATCTTTGGTAACTTTATACATACGAACAACTTTATCCTGCAGAATTCGTAGAATGAACTTACGTGCGACACCCAAATCAATTAAATGCATGCTATCTATAGCAACTTGGCTTATCATTTTCACCCCAATAGATTCTAATGGTGTCTCAATGTGTCTGAACTTTGGCAAATGGTGACTTTCGAAAGTTCTGTTATGAAAGTTCTCATCGGAAATTAGTTCCCCACTTTCTACACAGTATAATAATATATTGTCTACTTTTCTACCGATTTGTGTGCATTTTGTACAACCAAAAGATGACGTGTGGCCCGCTATGCCACAAATAAAAGCTTTGGCTGGTGCATCACATACAATTGATCGAATCTCAACTTTAATTACTTTACCTAACAACTCTATTCCATTATCTATTAAAACTTTAATTTCATTTACAAAAGCTGATAAATAATTTAAAATACAATCAGGTTTCTTCGTACCTAAGTAAATTCCTACCGGGAATACAGGTGTATTTTTAAGGTTTACTATCCTTAGTAAAATCGGCAACAGCTGCCATCGGGAGCTTCTAAAAAGCGTCAAACCATCAATATTTACATCCACATATATAGTATCACAATTAACTAGCACATTGGCTCTTCTTTCCAACTGATTTTTAACGCCTATGTGGCAATAAAAGCCTGGGGAGACATGTTCAATCAACGCACGTTCCCTTTGTTGACCGCTAAAAAGAGTCTCAGCACTTTGGGGGACATCTAAATTTTCACTTCTTAAAATTTTAAGTAAATCTTCACAACATTTGCGAGTAGGCCTATGATCAATGTACCACTGCCGTATTTTATCTTTTAAACTAATATTTACAGTGGAAACCTCATTTAAACCTATTTCAATTGGCTCAACAACTGGACGCGCCTCCATTGGCAATTGTGCGGGTAATTCTTCCTCTCCATCACTTTCACTATCAGATAAGTTACTTAAACTCCTAACATAAGCATCTGCCTGTTTTTTAACTAATCTCCTCATGTGCCGCTTGCTCATTTCCCCAAAATTATAATATTACTTAGGAAATTATGTTACTTTTCTGATAAAATTCACGCACTTATTTAGATATGAACTTTCACAGCTGTTGTAGAGCAGGCCGATAATCGATTATTGTTGTTGTTGTTCATTTTAATTGGTAATTGTATCAGCTCTTGCTGAACAACTGTCCCGATCTGCATCCGTTTAGCACCAGTTCGGAGCTAGTCATAAACCCTATAGAGTGAAACTGGCACATAGAGCGACTGTCTACCATTTTTACTGCAGAGCTGTTCATCAGAGTTGTTTTTTTGGAAAAAGAGCATCATTTTGCGCCGAGTTGCATTCGATTTGGTATAAAAAACTAGTAGTAGGTTGCATAAAAAAGTAGTTCGCTAAAACTTAGAAATTAGATTGAAATTAGATGAATAACAGCGAATTATATAAAATTATTAGTTAGAATAACTCCTTCGAGTCTGCTCACTATTTTCTATTAAACAAATATCAAACAACTGCTAACAATTAGCTTCAAACCCCAAAATTTGGTATTTGTCTCCTTTAGGGGTCAACTCCTAATAAATTAGCTAAAATTATGGAAGATAACTCAAAATACGGGTTTTGGCCTGAGGATTACGAATCCGGAAGCGCTTTTTAATTTTTTTTGTGTCTGTGGAAAGTTATGGTCAAAAAACCGAAAATTGACCCGGGTCCGGTACCAAAATTGGGGCGGGTTCTCTTCAGAGAAGCAAAATATTAAAAAAAACGCTTCCGGATTCGTGATCCTGAGGCCAAACCCCGTATTTTGAGCTATCTTCCATAATTCTAGCTAATTTACTAGGAGTTGACCACTAAAGGAAACAAATGCCAAATTTTGGGGTTTGAAGCGTTCTTTGTGCTAAGATATGCATTTGATAGTTAATCTATCTAAAAACATCGTATATACATGTTTCCAAAAAAACGTTTGTTTTCATTTTCTGTCTAATTTCTCATTTCGAAGATGCTTACCTCAAAATTTTTCTGTAAAATAAATCAAATTTACTAGTTTTTTGTTTCTTTGATATAAAGTATAAACTGAAAGATTCGCTTAAAAGTTGCCCTAGAAACTGGAGTGAAAAAGTTGTGCAACACTTTTGTGCAAACAAGAACCCTGTCTCATTGATATTCGGTGCTGCACACAAACCGATCGCCACGAAAACAACAATAGCAACCCAGATTTTTGACATGGATGTGTGTTTTGACATTTCTGTCAAAGCTAGAGTTCACACTTGTATTGATACACTATGGCCGTGGTGTAGCGGTTAAGTGTTCGGTCTTCTACACCAAGTCGTGGCGGATCAATGCCCGGCAAAAGTAACATCAAAAATTATTTAGAAAAAGAATTTTTCTAAACGGGGTCGCCCCTCGGCAGTAGTTTGGCAAACTCTCCAGGTGTATTTCTGCCGTGAGAAGCTTCTCAGCAAAAACTCATTTGCTTTGCAAGTGCCGTTCGCATTCGGCAAAAAACTGTAGGTCCCGCCAACTTGTGGAAAAAACAAAAAAGCAACATACAACAAGTTGGAAAGAGAAGTTCGGCAAAAATCTCGTTAGAGGTTATGATAACCTGTTGGTATATCGCCGCCATTATTATTATTATTATATTATTATTTAAACAAATTTTGACATAGAGAGTTTTTGAAAAATATTGTGAAATAGGGCGACATGCCACCCAGTCGTCGATACATACCTTATTCAGATGTTTAAGTACATACCATGTACAAAGTACATTTACAAATATATACAATTAGGCAGGTTCTGGCAATTCACTTCCGAATAAAATATCGTCGGCTAAGTGTGTAAACCTGCCAACGACCAAAAAAATATTTTTCAGTAGAGGAAAAAAACCAAACTTTACTTGAACTTTAAGGTTATGGTTTGAGGGCCGTGATTGCCTTGAAATATCTAAAACTAAATCATATTCGCTGGCTATTACCTTGACTTAGGCCCAGAAAGTAATACTCTAGAATAGAACAGTAACCGGGCGACAGAAGCTCTATATGTTGGATTTAGCAGCTTTTCTCATCAAGCATTTTTTGATATTTGTATATTTATTTTGAGGCTTTTCTTTCGTTTGCCAACTGCAGAATCTGCTAATGCTTCGAACCGCATCAAAAATTCGATTTGGCTAAGAACGGGATTTGGCAGGTTTACACTCTTAGCCGACGATATGTGAAAATTTTGAAATTCCTATGTAATTTGACAAAATTTTCACAAATTTTATTCGGAAGTGAATTTCAGAACCTGCCTGAAAAAAAAATAAAAAAAAGCCAAAAAATACCGTTTTATTTTTTTCGTTCGTGTTTAGTGCGGGTCGGGTTTTAGAAATTTTTCCCCGGGTGTGTTAGTGCGTTTTTTCGAAAATCTGTTTCGTGAACGTGTCGTGTCGTGTTGCAAAAATCATGCAAGGACCCACCTCTACTTGGTACACATTAATTACGTGAAAAAACGGACAGATTCCAATTCTGAAGAGAAAAATAAATAACTCGCTATAGGTTTTGAAATTTCGCAAAGTTACCGTTTTTAAAAAAGTGAGAAAACACCATTTTTGTATTTTACGAAAAATCTCCAGCTTTGCTTATCCGATCGAACCCCTATATTCACCGGATTAAAAATCTTCTGTAACTCTAAAAACCCGCCATATAATGGTTTTAAATCAAATGACCAAATTAGAAGCTATTAGTACATTAATGAGAGAAATAGAGCACAATTTCAAGCCACCTCGTAGTATATATTGATATACAACGAAAACTAATAACTTTTTTAATTTTATTTAGATACGATGCCAAAGCTCAATCAATTCCAAATCAATTGGTCAAAGCTGTTTTTAAATTAAGAGAAATGTCAAAATTCGTTTGAACTCTACTGAAATATATGAAAGTTGGCCCAGTGGCAGCCTTACTTTGCTTGTTTGAAGCTCTTCAAAGCGTCGAATAGCCGAAATCTCCATTTGACAGCGCTTTATATGCATCACTATTTGTCTTGTTGTTGTCTTTGTCTCATCCTGTATTTCTGACAGCTTTTGAAGCTTCTATTTGGCCATAGAAGCTTTCAAAGGAAAGCAAGGTAAGCTTAGGTAAGCAAAGCAAGCGGCCATTGGGCCATCAGCTTTAGCTCAGAAATACCAAAGTTATAAACATTTTAGTAAGGCTATATAGCTACATTTAGTATATCGATATGCATAATCGAGAAAATTATTTCAAAATCAACAAGTGAGTTAACCCCTGGTCAAATATCAGAAGGCCGTCTACCAACAATTTATCAGGCCAATTCTAGACAATTTTTCACTAGTGAGCCGGTGCAAACCGTTTCACCTTTTCATACATTTTTGCTCACAAATTATATGAGAGAGAAAATCCGCGAAGTGAGAAATTGTGTTTTGAAATGCATTCTTTGAAATGACTACGAGTTCATTTTACCTCTGGGTTTGTCATAAACAAAATGTTATTGTGCTTGATAAAATAAGGGTATGTGTAGAAATGGCATTCCATGATGTATAAGTGTGTGTATTAGGGTGGGTCGATTTAATAACCCATAGCGTGCCATCGATTTTTCAATAGGTTTTGGGCTCAGGAAAAAAAGTTCCTCTACGCTTACCCAAAAAAATTACTTTCGAGCCTGCGAAATTTCACTTTTTTGATTATTTTTCGTTTTTGATTTTTAAGGACTCCGCTAAAAACGTTGGCGATAACAGTTTAAACAGTTAAAAAAAAAAACATTTCTTCGGTTTTGGGGAGTGTTTTGATAAAAAAAATTACCCTTTCGTCATTTTTTTAAGGGTTTTTCAGCATACATGTAAAAATGTTTTCGATGAAAACTAATTTGTCTCATATATCCTGACCCACTTAGAAGTATGCGCTTAAAACGATGGCAATAACAGTACAGTAACAAAAAAGTGAAATTTCGCAGGCTCGAACGTTATTTTTTTAGGTATGCGTAGTGGTACTTTTTTTCCTGAGCCCAAAATCTTTCGAAAAGTCGATGACACGCTATGGGTTAACTTGCGTCGAAACAAATCGACCCACCCTAGTGTGTATGCATCAATGCCAATCGGCGGCCGTATGTTTTATGGAGGTCGTCTAGCAGCAGCAGCCATTATTCATTTTTTTTCCTTCATAATCAAACAGCCAGGCAGCAAGCAACAACAGGAAACAGAAAATCAGAGCATCATCGTCACTACATTCATGGCAAAAAATAACAAAAACTGCTGTTAGCTACCATGGCTATGAACATCGAACTGCCGTCGGTAGTTGCCTATTATTTACATGCAACTTTTACGACAAATTAATTAATTATTTTAATGAATTGGCCTTTGTAAGGCTTTATTTAGTTAAAAATACTTTTTTACGATGTTTTGCCTTTTAACAAATTGTTATTGGCATACGAAAGTGATGTTTAAAATGTTTAAAATACCGCCTTATTAATTAAATAAGTGGATGAGTGCATTAAAAATACTTAATTTTAGCAGTACCTACACAGGGCCAGTTTTTGGGGAAAGGGGTAGTCGAAATGGTGGAAACGAAAAAAAACTATACGGAAATCTCTATGGTTTTATGAGGAAATTCTGACTAATAAAATTAAGTGCATTTCTTCTTACTAGAGTTTGGCCACTGGTTGAAATTCAACCACAAAACCTTATTTTATTCCTCTACCCTTTTGAAGTTCAGTTTCCTTAACTTTAACTTTTTTTGCTATTCATTAAATTTTCCTTACTTTTCCTTATTTTTCCTTATTTTTTATATTTTCCGTTTCTATACATTCCTCTTCTTTTTGCCTTTACTTCCCTCTTTACACCATTTAGTAATACAGTTTCAATGTTTATAATTGAGGAGTTGCGTGCAAAAAGGGCACTTCTCTGAAAATTATGTTTTGAAATATTCGTGTTTTAAACTTTTGAAGCATTGTAACCTTTTTGTTGTTGTAGTATATAGAAAACGGGTTTGATGTTAATTTTATATAGTTTATTATCTTTTTACTTGGCGAAGTTATAAGAGCGACACTCCACATCGCTAGCCATAAACGATGAAAAAAAGGTCATAGATGTGCCCTTTTTGCATATAACCAGGAAAGCGAATTATAAATCTTGCTTTAATAAAAATAAAATGGATTTAAAACTATTTCAGAGTGTATAAGAATAACACTGTACGGGCGCATGAGCAACAAAAGATAATATTGAAGAAAAAGAAAAGTACTCGTACATAGCTCAACCATTTTCTAAGTTACTCAGCCAGTTCAAAAGATATCAAAGCCATATTTGTAGGGGACATAAAACATAGATCCTTCTCTCTAATTAGCCATTTTTCGCAAAAAGGGCACATCTCACTTAGTGCCCTTTTTGCACGCAGCTCCTCAATTATTTATTTTACGGCTTTTTATTCGTATTTCTTTCATTTCCTTTCTTTTACTTTCATTTGCTTTTCTTTCCTTTCCTTTTCTTTATTCTCCTTTCTTTTCTTTGCTTCCCTTTTCTTTCCTTTCCTTTCTTTCATTTCCTTTCCTTTCTTTCTTTTCCTTTCTTTCTTTTCCTTTCCTTTCTTTTCCTATCTTTCTTTACCTTTCCTTTCTTTTTTGTTCTTTTCTTTTCCTTTTTTATTTTCTTTCCTTTCCTTTCCTGTCCATTATATGCCTTTATTCCTTTAATTTTCTTTTTTTGCCTTTCCTTTCGTTTCCTTTCATATCCTTAGCATTAGTTTCGTTTCGATTGCCTTCATTTTATTTATTTTATTTTCATTTCTTTTCTATGCTTTTCTTATATTTCTCACATTTATTTTCCATTACATTCCTTTTTGCCTAAGCTTTCTTTCCTTTTCCTTTCCTTACGTTTTACGTCTTTTCGTAACTCCTTTAGATTTATTTCTTTTCCATTCATTTCCTTTAATTATGATTTTCCCTTTCCATCCCCTTCCTTTCCTTTATTTTTATCTTCATTTCTTTTCCATACCTTCCTCTTCCATACCTTCATCTTCCCTACCTTTTATGTTCTCTTCCCTTTTTTATCTTTCTCCCTTTTCCCTTATTTTTCATTCCTTTACTTTCATTACCTTTCCTTTCTTTCCCTTCCTTTTTCCATTCCTTTCCTTTCCATACCTTTACTTGCCTTTGACTTTTCTCTCTTTTCCTTTCCTTTCCTTTATTTTTCTTTATATTCCTTTTATCCATTCCTGGGAAAGGAACCATTCTTTCCTTTATTTTATGTTTTATTTATTTAATTTTGCTTATTTTTATTTGTTTTATATTATTTCCTTTCCTACAAATTTCTTTCTTTACTTTCAATCATTTTCCTATTTATTATTTAACTTTATTTTATATTATTTTAATAATTTTCCTTTTTATTTTATTTCACAGTCTATCCACGAAGGGAGTTGTGCACGATGTAGCTTATTTTTTTTTTTATTTTTTTTTTTTTTCAAACATCAAGTTCGGGTAAGCATTTGCTTCTCTGAATACCTACTCACAGATTTTGTTTTTGTAAACACTGTTTCTACCTACGCTCAATAAAGTGGATTGATGCCAACAAAACCACTCTTGTTCTCACACTCGGGCTCACCCCAACAGCAATGAATGCAAACAGAACAATGCAAGTGGTCACACCTACATACGCACATAACAGCGGATCTATAAAATGAATGCGTGTTTAGCATTTGTAGTGGTGTGACTTTCAAATAATTTTTTTCATATTATAAAAACATTTTTTTTTTTAATTTTTTGTTTGTTGACGCACACCCTGCTCAGCATGACGTAACCACAAAGGTGATATCCATCTTGACAGTTGTCAAATGAACGGTCGTAACTGAAACGTTTGTATTTATTAAGTACAAGAGAAAGGGGCATAAAAGAAGGCCCGTTTGTAAAATAGTATTAAATTTCATACTATTTTTTTCAAGAGATTCAGTGCAAGAAAATGTAATTTTAGCATTTTTAAGGTCTCTTCAGCCATTAAATCAAAGTTTGAAATTTTCTCTAGCTATTTTTTATTAGAACCAATTGAAGTAGCGTATGAAACAAAGTTTTCAACGAAAAGGGAAAGTTCCAATAATATGATGGAGACCTATTTTGTAATTTTGACAAGAATTCATTGGAAAGCTCAAAGAAAAACGCATACCTAACCAACAATTGCTGGTTCCATAAGAAGTTTATTTGTGCTTTCTCAAACATTTGAACTATCTACAATATAAAAAATTAAATCACTTCGTACTTACTATTTCTAATTAATAATTTAATATTTATTTTGCCTTTATACATATTTATTTATATTTATTTTATTAATTGTTATTTTATTTTGTTTTTTTTTTTCTTTATCATTTTTTTAAATTTTATTTAATTTAATTTAATTTTTTAATTTTGTTTTTAACGATTTTTTAAATATTATTTTTATTTGATTTCAATTTTTTATTTAATTTAATTTTTTTATTTTATTTTACTTTTTTATTTTTTTTTGTGTTCATTTTTTTATTATTATTTTCTTAAAACGAGATAATAAAAACAAAAAGTATTTTCCATGAACATTAAAACATAGAATTAAAAAAAATTTAAATAAAATAACAAGAAGAAAAATTATTAAATTATTTTTTAATTTAATTTAATTTTTATTTTATTTTTTTATTTATTTTTATTTATTTTATTTTTTTTATTGTTTTATTTCATTTTTATTTTTTTTTTTAATTTCTTTATATTTTTTTTTAATTTTATTATTTTATTTCTTATTATTTTTTTCTAATTTTATTTATTTTTTTTTTTTTAATGCATTAGTGAATTATTCACGTAACATATGCAGAAAATACTTTTAGTTTTTTATTATCTTGTTTTTATTTTATTTTTTAATTATATTTTTTTTTATTTTTTATTTCGTTTTTTGTTATTTTCTATTTATTTTTTTTATTTTATTTTATTTGATTTTTTTTTATTTTTTTTTTTCTATTGTATTTTTTATCATATTTTTTTCATTTTATTTTTACTTGATTTTTTTATTTTGTTTTTTATTATTTTATCTTTTTAATATGACTTTATTTTTTAATTTTATTTTTTTTTTTTGCTTTTTTTTATTATTATTTACTCTTGATTTTTTTTAATTTTATTTTTTTATTCTATTTTAATTATTATTTTTTTAATTTTTATTTTAATTTTATTTTTTTTATTTATTTTTTTATTTGTTTACTTTATTTTATTTTAGTTTATTTTATTTTATTTAATTTAAACGTTCTTAAATGCATTCGTGAATTATTCACGCAACATATGCATACGTATATGAAGATAAACGACAAGGAAGAAAAATTAAAATAAAATTACATAAGGGCTTCTTGGGCTTGGCATATGTTCCTTCGAGGAAACCGTTGCGGAAACGGCGACGTACGACTTTCAGATAACGCATGCGATCCGTGTCAGTGGTCTTCCTCCTCTTGGCATTCACGGACCAGTTGTATGAGCGCAGCTTAGCAGCGGGGTAACCACATTTGGAGCATGTTGACTTTTGTACGATGAGCATCCACAGCGCCATTAAAAGGTGCGTCTTATTGTGACATTTGCCAAACCTTGATGTACCTACCTTTGGTCATCTTGGATGGCGAAGAGCCGTGCTCCTGGAAAAGCGCCAAGCTAGTGTTTCTAAAGCTTGGAATGCCTCCTACTACAAGCCTAAGGACAAACGGGGTAAATCAACGGAAACTGCGCTCCTGGCAACTTAACAGCATTAGCCAGTTTTCTGCATCTGGAAATATATTTAATACATGAAATCAATAATATTTAAAAGATTTTTTAGCAAATCTTACCCTTAATTGTCTACAAAACGCAAAATTCCAGCAATTTTCCAAAAAAAAAAAATGTTATTTGTTAGTTTTGAATGTCAGAACAAAAGGAAATTGGTAACAAAGGTGTTGCCAACACAAGCGTTTTTAACTAAATTATGAATCGTATGGTTTTCATTCCACAATTTAATCTGGAACAAAAAGTAGTTTTCTGAAGAGACAACATTGCAAACGCTAATGGCGTTCAAGATGGCGGTGTAAGAGCGAGAGAGTGTATTTAAAAATCACCTTATATTATTACATCATGCTGCTCAGGGAGGCCTATCGATACATATACAAATTTGTATACGTTAGAATTGTGGTTATTGCAAAAAAGGGGGAAAACTTTTGAACATTGCGCATTTATATATACGATTTTGTTCGCGATTTCTTTTTAATTGCGTTATTTGGAAGAACAACTTGTAATTTCCTCTCAAGACCAGTAGTCGGCACGGAGAGAGCGCTTGCTATGTTAAAGCATTGGAGTTTTCCTCCCAGGAAAGGAATTGCCGGCCTATGCTCAAGACTTCCGTAGAAATGTGGAAACAAGTAAAAGAGAGAAAACTTCTTAATTTTTGAAGATTTCTCTTTGAAAACATTTAGGGTACCTACTCACAGTACAATATTGCCAGTCATGTTATTGCCAGCTGGCAATATCTTGACAATTTACCAGGTGTCAAATATTTTGTTTTTGTTTTGCCTGCAAATAGAAGATACCACTTTGTGGCAATATTGCCGGGGTTGTGGCTATGTTTAAATTTTGTGGCAAAATTGAAAAATTTCGTTTTGATTTTTTGTCAAACAAAAATTCGTTATGAACGAAGAAATACAAAAAGGAAAAGTAATTTTTGTTTATATTTTTCAATTTATTCAAATAACATTATTTGACAATTTATTTGAACATTACGAACTATTTTCAGACACAGTCCCGTCGTGGTAAAGTGCTAAATTTGAAACGTTTTAAATTTAAAAGGCGACTGTGAGTACCCCAATTAAAAAGAATTTTTCTACAATGATGTGAGTCACATCTTCTTAAAAATCATATACATTGTTGCATTCTCTAAATTACCCACATTAAAAAATAAATTTCCCGAAATCCACCCCCATTACCCCCACATATCTTTCAAATATCACTCAAACTCCCACATACATGTAAAATAAAAATGTTTGCCACTTAGGGCCGATTTCATAGTTTAAGTTCTACAGTTAACTATGGATTGGCAATCTTATTTAATTGAATTTTTAGATAGGAGCTTTCCAAATTATTCCAAGTTTAAAAGTTCCACTAAATTTAGCCCCGCTACAAAACGGTTTTCATTTTTTTAAGGGTAGCTGTTTACCGCTAAAACACGTCGAAAAATGTTGGGGGAGGTATCAAAAGGCATATTTCGGATTTTGCTATTTATCAACTAATGGAAATTCTTTGATGAATTTAAAACACAAATATCTACTATACAGTATGTTAAAATTTTAAGAAACATTTTTATTTCGCTTTTTGTCCTAAATTTGAAAAATCCGCCAAAAAATCCCTTTAGCCCTATCTCTAAAAAAGGTAGAAATCCCCGATTCCGGAAACACTGCCTAGAATTTTAATACACAGGGTGCATACGACTAAATGAAATATATAGTTAAATGTAAGACCTTGCATAGAGCTCCAATGTGTGCATAACGAAATTCCCCACAATATAGCGTTCCCCGAAAACTACCCACAAGCGTTAAAGATTACCCACAAAACGTGAAATTACCCACAAACGCTGCATAGTTGACATCATTTAGAGCAAAGCTGTAATTAGACGCTGGCAAGCATAAGTACACGATAGCAAACAGCTGGGTTTAGCATTCTAAAAATTGTAAGTTCGATTCTCTTTGAAGGCAATATCATTTCTTTTTTTAATTTGAAAAATATTCTCAATAATATGGGATTTCCCTTTGAAAACATTAATAAGAATTTCTCTATTTTGTTCTATTTTATTAGGTTCTTTTGGCATTGAGGCGTTATTGTATGGCAGTAAAATACATCTTTCAGGGGGGTCACTCTGTATTGCGATGCGAAAGAAAATTTTTTCGCATTTGCCTTAGCGACACTCTGTAACTCAACTATCGCAACGGAAATTTACATTTTCGGATTTGTTTTTTCCCTTTTCGCATTCATTTTTTCCCTCTCGAATCGCGTACACTCTGTATCGCAAAAGTGAAATGTCAATTGCTTTGTACATTCGGATTTGTCTTCCTACAACAAAACGCAGTCGAACCGCTATCGCACCGCTAAACAGTTTTGAATAAAATAAAATTTTTAAACATATTCTTGTAAATTATTGTAGAGCTATTAGTATACTTACCTTTCTTATCGAATATCATGTTTATTTTGGCGCTTATTTAGCAAAATTAATAAAAAAAATATATTTTTTTTTTTGAAAAATATTTTGTTTAACTTTTAAATTTGCAAAATAATTATCAAAAATTTGTAAGAAAACTTCAATTAAACTAATAAAATTATGTTTATACGGACGTGATTTTGCATATACACACGCATGCATACATATTTCAATACACATAAAAGGTATATATATAGGTACAAATATCTTTTGCAAGTACAAGTGTTTGCAGCATAGCATACAGTTAGGCGCCAAATTAAAAGAAATGGTATGGGTAAAAGCATAGGACAAGAGCCTTCACTTGAAGTATGCAATGAAAATTGTCAACTTGCGGTTAGTTTCACAACAGTGATGCCAACCCATGCAAGAAAATAACCAAAGGCCGCAGAACGCAGCACTGTTAGCAATGCTATAGCAATACAGAGTACCATTTGCTTATCGCATAGCATTTTAGTTTCGAATCGCATTGAATTTCGAATCGCAATACAGACTGACCCCCAGTACTTTAGCAACAGAATATGTATGTATATTAGGGTGATTAAAAAAAATGTCGACTTGGTCTTACCCCCTAAAAAGTTGTTTATTTATGAGAAAAGAAGCCTTGCAAAAAATTTGCGCTCTAACTTAACCCTTAGGGGTGGCTGTTTTTTTGTCTTTCCCATACATTTTGTATGGGCAAAAATGTTTTTTTTTTAAGTGAATTTTTTTTTTAATTTTTTAAACTTTTTTCAAAATATTTTTACATACTCTTAAAGTTAAAGCTTTGAAGCTTCCAGTATGGTTAACCATGTGCGAATATCTTAACTATTAAAATAATTACAGCCATTTAAAAATGACTGAGTTTTGTACACTATTGCACACACATACACAGTAACACGTATAAAATCTAGTAAACTTTAAATAGCTGTAATTATTTTAATAGTTAAGATAATCGTGCATGGCTTCAAAGCTTAAACTTTAAGAGTATGTAAAAATATTAAAAAAAAAAAAACTAAAAGAAAATTCACTTTGAACAAAAAAATGGCATTTTTACCCATACAAAATGTATGGGAAAGGGCGAAAGAAAATAGCCACCCTAAGGGTTAAATTAGAAAATTTTGGTACACTTAAATTTCTTTGAATTTCGTTAAACAGGGTTAGGTTATAGGGCTGATACATTAGCGCAAATTCCGAATTAACTCCCTTTTTGGGAGTTAACTTGAGCATAATCTTCATTATAAACTCCCAAAAATGAAGAAGATTTGAGAAACCAAGTAGGATTTGACCGCTACTGTCACCGATAAATAAACAAAAATAGAAAAAAATACTACTAAAATTAGGATTTTACCACTACTGGACACTAGATGTCGACAAAGAAAAACAATTATCAGAGACATCTAACCTTAAACCGCTTGAAACTCGCTAGAAATATACTAGATGTCACCAAAAAATAAAAAAATCCTCAGTGACATCTACCATTAAACCGCAAGAAATACAACCAAAACACTAGGTGGCGCCGAGATGGTGGATTGTTAATCTTCAATTTTGTGTGTGTCAGGGTAAAATTTGGATCCGATTAAAGAAGATTTATTGGATATAATCTCCCTGTGTGTATCCATAGCATTGCCAATTATATAACAGAAACAAAAAAATGTCTTAAAAAATTGCACCAAGTTCAGGGGAATTTTTAAAAATTTGCAAAACGGCCATCAAAATTTTCAACATTTTTGGTTTCAAAAAACTGTTATTGCTAACGTTTTAAGCGCATAATTTAAAGTGGGACAGGATATAAGAGACAAATTCGTGTTCATCGAAAACATTTTTCCATTAAAAAAAATGGCGAAAGATTTTTTGACCAATACACTCCCCAAAACCCAAAAAAAATCTTAAAAATCAAAGCCGAAAAAAATTAAATTTCGCAGGCCCGAAAATTTTTTTGGGGTATGCGTAGTGGAACTTTTTTTAATATACATATATAGATCGTCTTCGACAAATTTCAAATTATTTCCATTCAATTTAGTTTTCGTTCTCTATAAGTAAGTATAAGAAGAAGAACACAAACTAGTCACTGAATGTTAGATATATCGCGATGTAATTTGATACGCGGCACATAGGGATATTTGCCTCTAAAAGCTGGTCAAAAGTCCCAAAAATAAAAAGTATGTAGGGTAGCAGCGGGAGGCTTCGACAGGTTAAGTAAAAATTCATTTTTTTTTTTAGAAAAAATTACTTTTCCAATCCAAAATAGCTTAAATGGACACAAGCGATGTACATTTTTGGAACATATCTGCATTATCCTTTAACTATCCTCTCATTTGTTTCGGGCGTCAGGACCAAAAAATAAAGTGTAAAAAAATGAAACGAAGCCTCCATTACCGAGGGAGGCTTCTTCACTAGGGGATTTAATACCAAAGGGAAGATTCGACACTATTTTCAGCATATTTTCAACACATCTCATATTCTGTCATTTAGATAAAAAAAAAGATAGACGTTTTCTTGAATGGCCTTTTTATCTTATTTCCTTGTGCAGTTTGAATTTCATTGTGTTTGGAGTACGAAAAGGGGTTGCTGTCGAAGCCTCCCCCTCATTCATATTTCAGGAATCATAAAAGCAAATTTTCGTTTGCGGACTTCTTTTAGTGTAAGCCCTACTAGACAGATACCGATTATTTGATCGGTTATGTAACCGACTTGCCTAATGTGACTTTTGGGTAGTTTTCTTAGTTATTTTCTTAAGGCGAGTGTGCAAAAAATAACCATGTCTTTGCTGTGCGTTTGGGTTATGCGTGACGCAAACGTGTGTTAGCTGTAATGGTTATGAATAACCCCAACGCAAGTTAGTCCTAATGGTTATGAATAACGCAAAAGCAGCTTTAGATGTTACGGTTATGTATGACGCAAGTGTCAGGTATTGCTAACTAAGACAAGACGATGGCTTAAGATTTGGCTTTTATTGGAGAATGTAGTTAAAAATAACACAATTTTTACACTTACAATTATAAATAATCACAAATACATCATTAAATACTTAAAAAAATAATTGAATTCCATTATTATCCGGGGGAAGGCCAATTTCCTCTATTTTTTCTATAAAAGGCTCATTTTAAATATGAGATTTTCCCTTATTCTCACATTGAGAACGGCAGAATTTTCAAAGGTTTCTCAAACTGAGCGGAGTGGATCGAAATGGAATCCACATGCTCTCATTGAAATATTTCTTCAGAGATGCCAATCATGCAAAACAAATACCCATTTTAATAAATATAATAATTTTAATAATAATAAGTTTTACTTAATACTTTTTTAATTAATATAGTTCAACAAATAATCATGTTATATAAACAACATTTGAGAAAAAGTTGAGAATAGATGTTTTCTCAAACGTTTGAGATTTTGGTGCTCGATGTTTGTTAGGCAGATGGCTTTAAGGGTGTGTGTAAAACCTCAATTTTTGCTTGTATGTATTAGTGAGTATTTATAACCATGGTTAGGCCCGTCTAGTAGGGAGTGGATCTAAATCATTCATTTTTAATTATATACACAAAAAAATATCTAGAAACACAGAGTAAAATTCACGCAAATTAAGCCTGTTAAATCTCTTAAATAAAAAGATGATAAAAAATTTTAAAGACAACCTTTATATGAATGCTGTCAAAAAGCCTCGGCAAATTTGTCGTTAAACAAAGACATGGTTTCGGTGTTTTTGGTTTTGAAATTTTAGTCATACCAATTGTAATCAATTTTTGAGATTTGAAAATATAAAGGTGGAGTGCACGTTTCCAAACTAAGGCAAACAATTTCTGAGAGCCTAATTAGAAGTTCGGTTATCGACAAAACATTTAAAGCCTATTAATTGCACACCACCTTTATATTTTCAAATCTCAAAAATTGATTACAATTGGTAGGACTAAAATTTCAAAACCAAAAACACCGAAACCATGTCTTTGTTTAACGACAAATTTGCCGAGGCTTTTTGACAGTATTCATATAAAGGTTGTCTTTAAAAATTTTGTATCATCTTTTTATTATTTTATTTTTAGTTTTGGTGATTCCTATCGGAAATTTGATTTTTGAATATGGTACTGTCACGGTTCCTTTAACTAAGTGCTAAGTTTCAAGTACCTAGATTACCAGAAAGTTAGTCAAAAGTCGATCGCAAAGTTCCCAACTTCAAAATAGTTTTGGAAATATCTTGATATGTGCGCTAACTACTGGAATTTTTTTGATTGCAACTGGAATTTTTTGCATTGTCATCGGGTTCTGATAAATGTGACAAGTTTCAAGTCTCTAGCTTAGCGGGAAGTTACCCAAAAATCTATCGCAAGATTCCCCCTATGTTTCAGAGATTTTCAATTATATCGAAAAGCACGCCACCTTTTGGAATTCTGATTTCAACATATTGTATTGTCACCGTTTCCACAACTAAATGCTAAGTTTCAATTTCCTAGGTTACCTGGAAGTTGGTCAAAAGTCGATCGCAAAATTGCCAACTTCAAATTAGTTTTCGAAATATCTCGATCCGTGCGCCACATATCAGAATTGTTTTGATTAGGGATTGCATTGTCATGGGGTTGTGACAAATATGTAAAGTTTCAAGTCTCTAACTAATCTGGAAGTTACTAAAAATCGATCGCAAAAGTCCAGGAGTCTTCTAATTTTTTTTAAAGACTTGCAATTATATAGACCTGCGTTCCATATATCGGAATTTCGATTTTTACTATTTGTAGTGTCACTGCTCCCTCAATTTAATGCCAAGTTTCAAGTTCCTAGGTTACCTGGAAGTTGGTCAAAAGTCGATCACAAAATTCTCAACTTCAAACTAGTTTTCGAAATATCTCGATCCGTGCGCCACCTACCGGAATTGTTTTGATGAGGGATTGCATTGTCATGGGGTTGTGACAAAAGTGAAAAGTTTCAAGTCTCTAACTAATCTGGATCGCAAAATTCCAGGACTCTTTTAATATTTTTTGTAATTATCTCGACCAGTGTGACATCTAGCGGAATTTCTTGTACAACAGTTTGTATTGTCTTCAATTGTTCATATGTATGCAAATTTTCAATAATCTAGCTTACAGGGAAGTTCCTCAAATATGCGTCCCAAAATTTCAATTTTTAAATGAATTTACTGTATTTCTTCATCCGTGCGCCACCTAGCGGATACTTTTTTCGTTCACATTGCATTGTCACAGAGCCCCGAACTATGTTCCATGTTTCAAGTATCTACCTCAACGGGAAGCTACCTAAAAAGACTTCGCAAGATTCCGAAATTTCGTATGAAAAAGTGGTGCAAACAAGAAAGCGACTTAATATAAAGGTTTTAAAAACTACATCGATGTCTTCAAAAAGCGGAAATAAAAATAAAATAAATATATTTTGTCTTGAAATTCACCTTGCACGGAATCGTTTATATTACTGAGTTCCAGGTAAATTGGTTAAAATTTCCTCCAAAAATCAGCGCGATTGATGGAAGGGAAACAAAAATATCTAAGAATGTCGAAGCCACCCTCATGTCGAAGCCTCCCGGTTCTACCCTATTATCTGAATAGCTTATGTGCAACAGAAAACGTCCCTTTACGTGGGAGTATTATGTCAGATGTACCTGTGGATCACCTGTGATATCAGTTTAAATTTGACCGTCGTGATTTTTTTTAGGAATTTGTTAAAATATTCACTCATGCTTTTTGCTTTATAAACCAGTGTATTATGTGCGATTTAAGAAAGATGTTGTCTATTCGTTTCAGGACGGTATGTACTCCATTTGGTATATTAAATTTAAAGAAGTTTTTTGTTTTGAGCCCTTGACCATGAACCAATTACTACAGATCACGCATTCCGTCAACCGTGTATTTGTAATTTAATTTGAGAAAAAAGTTTGTTGTCAAATGACGTCACGGTTTTGAAAGTTTCACTGACTATTCTCTTCACACTTTCATTCACATTCTTCCTAAAGATTTTGATAATCTTTTAATATTAAACAGTGATCGAACCTGCTATTTAGTATCCAATCCTGATATATTATCCACTACAACACGGCTTCTAGAACACAACGTAAAATTAGCGCTTTATAAGGAGATTTTCACAAAATTTTGTTTATAAACATAAATAAAAATAAAAATAAAATCACAATCAATCGCCGGTTCCAAAGTAAACAGAAGTATTTCAAAATTTAAATTGTTTTTGAAACGGCGTTCAAAATTTCATTTTTACAATTGAGTTCTATGAAAAAATAAAGGTTTGAAATGCTGTTTTCTCAAAAATTTTAAAAAGTAAATACATCTGTTTACTTTGGAACCGGCGATATGTTTGTTTGTTTTCGTTTTTATTTCTTTATAACATTTGAGACATTTAAACCGAAGCAGACATGTTTCTTAAAACCGTGACGTCACAGCTTTTTTTAAAAGCGAGATCTTATTAACTGGATCATGCCCTTGATTATGACTAGTATTTAAAAGTGTATTTTCGTGAACTTTTGGGCGAATTCTTCACACGTTATACTTCTAATAACTTAAAAAAAATTAACCGCCTTTTTCCGTCCCCCATACACTAAGATGATCGTGAAAAATATATCCAAAAAAAAACAAAAATGTTTTTGACACTAGGTCATTGAAAATATAGTTTAAAAATTTTGGCCAGTTTTTTAAAGCAAAGACGCCGGTAAAGGGTTTCTGGACTATAACTCTTATCATTAGATAAATACCAACTTTTTCATATGCATATTACATATGAAACAGGCCCGTGCGCAGGGGGTGGTTTTGGGGGTTCAAACCCCCCTATTAGGTCTCAACGACTGAATTTTTTCATAAAAACTGTCAAAAGTCACAACCTTCGGAGCATCCAAAAGTTCAAAACCCCCCTATAGAAAATTCCTGCGCACGGGCCTGATATGAAATAAAGTTAAAATTAATCAAAATTGACTTACAATAATAGTGGTGGAATTAAATTGGATAGGTATATCTAGTGTTTTTTATCATTTTAATTGCATAGCAGACATCATATCTATATATATAAAAATGAATGCCCATTTCCCTTGGTGATCACATCACGCCTGAACGGATGGACCGATTTCACTAATTAATTTTTTTTTGTATTTGTTTTTGCCCGGAGAAGGTTTTTAAAAGTTTAAAAGAAAAAGTTAAAAAAAAATGTGTGGAATCCTGAGATATTGACCAAAATGTGGACCAGGGGTGACCCAGAATGTGTTTTTACGATATGGGTATCAAATAAAAGGTGGTGATGAGAGTTTTCACAAGGAGCAGTTTTCAGGTTCATCTGTGAACCCGTTTTCAAAATATTGACCATTAGGTGGACCAAGGCTGACCAAAGAATATGTTCTTATAATATAGCTGTCAAATGATAAGTGCTGATGAGTGTGTCCGTAAGAGTGGATTTTATATTCATCTGAACCCAAGAGAAAAATTATTAAACAAACGCTTTGTTCATAGAGGTGTTTGCCTTATCTATATGGGTGTTTCCAGCGTTACGGACGTTACATGCTGGCACACTTTTTTAAGTATAAAACCTATAGTAGGCTTTGGATCATATGTAGTATGTAGTACTCATCTACCCAACGCTACCAAAATTTTTTTCTAGAGATGCCACATTACCACTCAAGCAGGGTTTAAATCTGCCATTCGGACGTTCCTAAAACGTACCTTATATTTGAGGTGATATATGATTAACCTAAAAACTTCCAGAGATATGGACTATAAAGTATTTCATTCGTATGGGAGGTGCCACGCCCCCTTTTTCGTTATCCCCAGTTTTTTTGGAGGTAGTAGGGATCGATTTCATCTAACCTCTTACCACCTTTGAGTGTTCTAACCTAAATACTTCCAGAGATATGAACAATGAAGTATTTCATTCGTATGGGAGGTGCCACGCCCCCTTTTTGGTTAACCCACAGTTTTATGGGTAAGAATGTTGTTGTTATTCTATATCCTTCATAAAAATTGGGGATAACGGCAAAGGGGCGTGGCACCTCCCATACAAATGGAATTTTCCGTTGTCCGTATCTCTGGAATTATTTATGTTAGACCAGTGAAATTTGGCGAGAGGCTGTATGAGATCGAGCCTTACCACCTCCAAAAAAAGTGGGGATAAAGAAAAAGGGATACGAAGGACATCATCTACCCAACGCTATCAACATTTTTTTAAATTTTTTTCTAGAGATGCCACATTACCATTCAAGCAGGGTTTAAATCTGCCATTCGGACGTTCCTAAAACGTACCTTATATTTGAGGTGATATAAGATTAACCTAAAAACTTCCAGAGATATGGACTATAAAGTATTTGATTCGTATGGGAGGTGCCACGCCCCCTTTTTCGTTATCCCCAGTTTTTTTGGAGGTAGTAGGGATCGATTTCATCTAACCTCTTACCACGTTTGAGTGTTCTAACCTAAATACTTCCAGAGATATGAACTATGAAGTATTTCATTCGTATGGGAGGTGCCACGCCCCCTTTTTAGTTAACCCACAGTTTTATGGGTGAGAATGTTGTTGTTATTCTATATCCTTCATAAAAATTGGGGATAACGACAAAGGGGCGTGGCACCTCCCATACAAATGGAATTTTTCGTTGTCCGTATCTGTGGAATTATTTATGTTAGACCAATGAAATTTGGTGAGAGGCTGTATGAAATCGAGCCTTACCACCTCCAAAAAAACTGGGGATAACGAAAAAGGGATACGAAGGACATAGGGATATGGATTAAAATAGATATAGGGATCGGGTTAGAGAAACATGCAGGCAAATAAATTTGTGGCAGGACAACGTCTGCCGGGTCAGCTAGTCTACCTCTAAAAATGTCTTTCAAAATTTACACAAAGTTCAGAGGCAAGTTTTTATTAAATTTCCTTATTTTAAAACTTCATTACCTATCAGGAAAAGTTCGAAACTATCAAGGCACAACCTCTTAATTGTCAAGGCAATATTTCTGTAGTAAAAATAGAGCAGAAGCAGCGATCACTTCCAAAGGAAAAAACTACACTCAGAATAGTAAGCACATACCTATAGTGCTCCCTTATTGTACCGTAAAAATTTCCCTACACAGATTTTTACAGAGTTTTAGGCCATTTAAGTATAGCGATGAAAGTTGTACTGAGTTTGGAAGACCTTACCCCAAATACTGCTGGGCATGCAACATAGGTACATTGAAGATTCGATTTCTGCATATTGATATATGTAAATACGTAATCTAGATTTTATCTATTGAATTCGTTTATGCCTTTACAATATGAAGAAATAAACACATTCTACAATATAAATACATATCATTACGGTTTGTTTTCTTTCTTTCATGGCTTCGTCGCCGTGTTAAACGTTCTACGACTCCAGTTAAACAATTGAGTATTAGGTATCCTCGCGTTTCGCGCTTCGAAACTGTCATTTCCGTTCTACTTGCACAAAGTGAAAATAGGCCCTCACAATCAACCAAAATACCACAACAAACCATGAAGTTTCAACTCCCAGCCACTGATTTCGGACGGACGAAAGTGGAAAGTAACAGGATGCAAAGCAGCGTGCGATCAACAGTAAAGCGGACATGAAGACAATAGAAAGCGCCAAGGAGGATGGGTTCAGTATTTCCGAGTCAAAGATAACCAAAGCACAAAAGTATACATACATATACATATCTAGACAGGGTCGGACCTAAAATTGCGAAGTCTTTTGGCTAATGGGAATATGACTCAAACTTTTTTAGTATTATTATTTAAAATTGCTTTAAATTTTAATTTTACTCGATTTTCCTTTATTTTGTTCTATCTAACTCGTCCGAAAAACGTGAGATTCAGGGAATTAAGATACATATCACACAATTCCTAGATCGTATAAATGGTCGCGGTGTAATAAGGCCTTATAATCATAATTCATAGCTTGATATTTGATGTTTTTGTTAATTTAATAAATAACTCTTTTTGAAATGGTAAAGTATCCTGCGCAGGTGGCTGTTGAATTTCATCAAATTATCTGAATTTTGATTTCACTTATCGTGTTCACGGATGGACGGAAGGGCGATAACGGTCCATCGATTCCTTCATTTTGGAATCATATTGGGTTCAATTGGGAGTAATTTTAAGATCATTTCGGGGTAGTTTTAGAATCTTTTTAGGATAATTTGGGGATCATTTTGAGGTTATTTTGGAACCAATATGAGGATTATTTTGGGCGATGTATTGTACCTATGAACAAGATGTTTTATATGTACTAATGTATGTTTGTTTGCATGCAAAAAAGTGCATAAGCTGAAGTGTTTTTTCAACTATTCTAATAGTTGCAAGTATTTAATATTATAGACCAAGATCCCAGAGCCTAAAAGCGTCACTTATTTTATAATGGATGAAACCAATACCGATCGATAGTCCTCCCCGAATCTAGAAAGAATGTGAAAGTTTTAAAGCTGTACCTACGACAAGGGCCTAGGAATCGGGGGTCAAAGTCGCCAAAAAATTACCCTAACTTCACTTATTTTATAATGGATGATTTTCACATATTTGACGTAGATTACCACCCCGCGTCAGTATCAAGTGTTGTTAGACCCGTACCAGTGACAAGGCTCCAGCCAGACACCCCCAGTTCGCGGATTTTCCTATGGAAATTTATTCTGTTTTACTAATTTCACGCATTTGGGCCACTTTGGCTGCTTTTAACTACCCAATATTTTCCCATTTTTTGTAGAACACTACCCTCAAGTAGTATCAGGAATTTTTAGACTTCGTCCCATGGAAAAAAATTCAGCCAGACACCTCAAAACTCGGGAAATTTCACTAATTTTTACTGCGCTTTCACATGTTTAAGCGGATTTGACCAACTTTGGCCTCTTTTAAATAACAGATCTTTACACATGTGTCGTAAAATGCTACCCTTAAGTAGAATCAAGCATTTCTAGACATCATCCCATGGAAAAAACTTCAGCCAGACACCTGAAAGTTCGAAAACTTTTATTTTCCTATTAATTTGCTTTCTCTTGTTTGTCCCACTTTTACTAATTTTAAATGATAGATCTTTTCACATGTGTCGTAGGACACTACCCTTAAGTAGTTTCAGTAATTTTTAGACCTCGTCCCATGGCAAAAACTTCAGCCAGACACCTCAAAACTCGGGAAATTTCACTAATTTTTACTGCGCTTTCACATGTTTAAGTGGATTTGACAAACTTTGACTACTTTTAAATACCAGATCTTCACACATGTGTCGTAAAATGCTATCCTTAAGTAGAATCAAGCATTTCCAGACATCATCCCATTGCAAAAACTTCAGCCAGACACCTAAAAGTTCGGGAACTTTTATTTTCCTATTAATTTGCTTTCTCTTGTTTGTCCCACTTTTACAACTTCTAAACGACGGATCTTTTCAGATGTTTCGTAGGACACTACCCTTAAGAAGTTTCAGTCATTTCTATACTTCGCCCCATGGCAAAAACTTCAGCCAGACACCTCAAAGCTCGGGATTTTCACTAATTTTTACAGAGATTTCACTTGTTTCAGCAGGTTTCTCCAACTTTGTCCACGTTTAAACGGCGGATCTTTACACACGTGTCGTATAACACTACCCTTAAATAGTATCAGGCGTTTCCGGACTTCATTCCATGAAAAAAACTTAAGCCAAACAACCCAAAGCACGGGGACTTTTCATCATTTTTAATGTGCTTTCACATGGTCAAATGGGTTTACTCAACTTTGGCTACTTTTAAATGGCGGATCGTTACAAATGTATAGTATAACACTACTATTAACTAATATTAGGCATTTTTAGACTTCGCTCCATGACAAAAACTTCAGCCAGACACCTCAAAGCTGAGGAAATTTCATAATTCTTGCTGCGAATTCACATGTTTAACTGCGTTGCTCTAACTTTGGCTGCTTTGAAAGGGCAGATAATTTCACATGTGTCATAGAAGACCACCCTTAAGTGGTATCACGTACTTTTTGACTTCGCCCCATGTCAAAAACTTCAGCCAGACACCTCAAAACTGAGGAATTTTTATAATTCTTACTGCACTTTCACATGTCTAAGCGAGTTTGTCCAACTTTGGCTGTTTTTGAAAGGCAGATCTTTGCACATGTGTCGTGGAACACTATCTCCAAGTAGTATCAGGCATTTTTATACTTCATCCCATGGAAAAAACTTCAGCCAGACACCTCAAGCCTGAGGAATTTTCATAGTTCTTACTGCTTTTTCACATGTTTAATCGGGTTGGTCCAACTTCGGCTGCTCTTAGAGAGCGGATCTTTTCACATGTGTCATAGAAGACCACCCTTAAGTGGTATCAGTTACTTTTAGGTTTCGCCTCATGTCAAACACTTCAGCCAGACACCTCAAAACTGAGGAATTTTTATAATTTTTACTGCACTTTCACATGTTTAACCGAGTTTGTCCAACTTTGGCTATTTTTGAAAGGCAGATCTTTACACATGTGTCGTGGAACACTATCTCCAAGTAGTATCAGGTATTTTTAGACTTCATCCCATGGAAAAAACTGCAGCCAGACACCTCAAGGCTGAGGAATTGTCATAGTTCTTACTGCTTGTTCACATGTTTAATCGGGTTGGTCCAACTTCGGCTGCTTTTAAAGAGCAGATCTTTTCACATGTGTCATAGAAGACCCCCTTAAAGAAGTATCGGGTATTTTTATACTTCGCCCCATGTCAAAAACTACAGTCAGACACCTCAAAACTGAGGAATTTTCATAATTCTTACTGCGATTTCACAGGTTTAAGCGAGTTGGTCCAACTTTTGCTGTTCGTAAAGGGCATATCTACACACATGTGTCATAGAAGACCGCCTTAAAGAAGCATCGGGTATTTGTATACTGCGCCTAATGTCAAAAACTACAGCCAGACACCTCAAAACTGAGGAATTTTCATAATTCTTACTGCGATTTCACAGGTTTAAGCGAGTTCCCTGCAGCGAAACCTCAAACTAATCAGAAAAATACTAGTATACAACTATAATTTTCTGGCAGAACTCATACTAGTCAGGAAATATCCATTTCATACCAGTAACAAATAGAATTTTCCGGCTGAACCCATACTAGTCAGGAAATATCCATTCCATACTAGTATACAACTAGATTTTTCTGGATGAAATTATACCAGTTGAAAAAAACAAAATTCATTCGTTTGGTTTTCTCTTATAATTCATAGATACTTTTTCGTGATAGGGTAAATACAAATAGCCGCTGCTTTCTTAAGAATAAACATGAAAATAAAGTCAAATGATAAAATAAAGGGTAAGCCAGGAAAATTCTGGTTGAAATCATACTAGTCCAGGTTAAAAGCCTTTTTGACTAGTATATTCCATACTGGTCCTTTTTGGACTAGTTAATTTTTTGGAAATTATACTAGTCCAGGATGAACTAGGATGGAACTGGTATCTTACAACGAGCATGAAACTGGTATTTCCTGACTAGTAAATAACTGGTATATTCTGGTCGAAATCTGACAATTTGCATCTTGTAGGACATCAACACGTAAAAAATACCAGTTGCTTATATGGAAAAAAGACAGAACACCGGGCCCAACTAGTCAGTGTTCTGTCTTTGTTCCATATAAGCCCGGTGCACCAACTAGTTGTAAAGTAGTTTTCAACTAGTTGCTTTCGCTGCAGGGTAGCGACATAAGAGTGACACTGTCTGAAATGCAACAAATTCCACATCTGAACACTTTGTATGGGCTGAACTGTTCTAATTTGCTTGATCATGTCCTATGGAGATCAATTGCGAAAAAAAACTCGAGCTTTGAGGTGTTTGGATGTTGTTTTGGTCATGGGAAGATCTCCAAAAACGCCTGATACCACTTAAGAGTTGCGTTCTACGACACATGTGTAAATATTCGCCTTTTAAAAATAGTCAAAGTTGGACAAACCTGCTTAAACAATCGAAAGCACAGTAAGAATTATGAAAACTACCCAGATTTAAGGTGTCTGGTTAAAGTATTTGTCATAAGGCGAAGTCTAAAAGTACCTGGTACCACGTAAGGGTGGTCCTCTATGTCACATTGAAAATATCTGCCCTTTAAAAGCAGCCAGAGGTAGACCAACCATCTCAAACATGTGAAAGCGCAGTAAGAATTATAAAAATTTCTCAGTTTTGAGGTGTCTGGCTGTAGTTTTTGACATGGGCGAAGTATAAAAATACCCGATACTTCTTTAAGGTGGTCTTCTATGACACATGTGTGAAGATATGCCCTTTACGAACAGCAAGAGTTGGACCAACTCGCTTAAACCTGTGAAATCGCAGTAATAATTATGAAAATTCCTCAGTTTTGAGGTGTCTGACTGTAGTTTTTGACATGAGGCGAAGTATAATAATAGCCGATCCTTCTTTAAGGGGGTCTTCTATGACACATGTGAAAAGATCTGCTCTTTAAAAGCAGCCGAAGTTGGACCAACCCGATTAAACATGTGAAAAAGCAGTAAGAACTATGAAAATTCCTCAGGCTTGAGGTGTCTGGCTGAAGTTTTTTCCATGGGATGAAGTATAAAAATGCCTGATACTACTTGGAGATAGTGTTCCTCGACACATGTGCAAAGATCTGCCTTTCAAAAACAGCCAAAGTTGGACAAATTCGCTTAAACATGTGAAAGTGCGGTAAGAATTATAAAAATTCCTCAGTTTTGAGGTGTCTGGCTGAAGTTTTTGACATGGGGCAAAGTCAAAAAGTACCTGATACCACTTAAGGGTGGTCTTCTATGACACATGTGAAATTATCTGCCCTTTAAAAGCAGCCAAAGTTAGACCAACGCAGTTAAACATGTGAATTCGCAGCAAGAATTATGAAATTTCCTCAGCTTTGAGGTGTCTGGCTGAAGTTTTTGTCATGGGGCGAAGTCTTAAAATGCCTAATATTAGTTAATAGTAGTGTTATACGATACATTTGTAGCGATCCGCCATTTAAAAGCAGCCAAAGTTGGGTAAACCCATTTGAACATGTGAAAGCACAGTAAAAATGATGAAAAGTTCCCGTGCTTTGGGTTGTTTGGTTTAAGTTTTTTTCATGGAATGAAGTCCGGAAATGCTTGATACTGTTTAAGGGTGGTGTTATACGATACATGTGTAAAGATTCGCCGTTTAAACGTGGACAAAGTTGGAGAAACCTGCTGAAACAAGTGAAATCTCTGTAAAAATTAGTGAAAATCCCGAGCTTTGAGGTGTCTAGCTGAAGTTTTTGCCATGGGTCGAAGTCTATAAATGACTGATACTACTTAAGGGTAGTGTCCTACGAAACATCTGAAAAGATCCGTCGTTTATAAGTTGTAAAAGTGGGACAAACAAGAGAAAGCAAATTAATAGGAAAATAAAAGTTCCCGAACTTTGAGGTGTCTGGCTGAAGTTTTTGCCATGGGATGATGTCTGGAAATGTTTGATTCTACTTAAGGGTAGCATTTTACGACACATGTGTGAAGATCTGCTATTTAAAAGTAGTCAAAGTTTGTCAAATCCACTTAAACATGTGAAAGCGCAGTAAAAATTAGTGAAATTTCCCGAGTTTTGAAGTGTCTGGCTGAAGTTTTTGCCATGGGACGAGGTCTAAAAATTACTGAAACTACTTAAGGGTAGTGTCCTACGACACATGTGAAAAGATCTATCATTTAAAATTAGTAAAAGTGGGACAAACAAGAGAAAGCAAATTAATAGGAAAATAAAAGTTCTCGAACTTTCAGGTGTCTGGCTGAAGTTTTTTCCATGGGATCATGTCTGGAAATACTTCATTCTACTTAAGGGTAGCATTTTACGACACATGTGTAAAGATCTGTTATTTAAAAGAGGCCAAAGTTGGTCAAATCCGCTTAACATGTGAAAGCGCAGTAAAAATTAGTGAAATTTCCCGAGTTTTGAGGTGTCTGGCTGAAGTTTTTGCCATGGGACGAAGTCTAAAAATTCCTGATACTACTTTAGAGTAGTGTTCTACAAAAAATGGGAAATTATTGGGTAGTTAAAAGCAGCCAAAGTGGCCCAAATGCGTGAAATTGGTAAAACAGAAAAAATTTCTATAGGAAAATCCGCGAACTGGGGGTGTCTGGCTGGAGCCTTGTCACTGGTACGGGTCTAACAACACTTGATACTGACGCGGGGTGATAATCTACGTCAAATATGTGAAAATCATCCATTATAAAATAAGTGAAGTTAGGGTCATTTTTTGGCGACTTTGACCGCGGATTCCTAGGCCCTTGTCATAGGTACAGCTTTAAAATTTTCACATTCTTTCTAGATTCGGGGAGGACTATCGATCGGTATTGGTTTCATCCATTATAAAATAAGTGACGCTTTTAGGCTCTGGGATCTCGCTCTATTATGATGTATTCACGACTAAACTGGTTATGTGAAAAACTCTTTACGAGTACATAAATGTGCAACCGCAACCTTAATTCATCCCAAAGCGAGTCCAAAATTACCCCGAAACGGCCCCAAAATTACCCCGATTGATCCCCAAATGATTCCAAAATTACTCCGAAATGGCCCAAAAAGCTCCTCTATTGATCCCAAAATGAATATAAAATTACCCCCAATTGATCCCAAAATGATGCCAAAATCACCCCTAAATGCCCCGGAAATGATCAATTGATTCCAAAATTACCCCAAATTTATCCCAAAATGAGTCCAAAATTACCCAGAAACGGTCTGAAAACTACCCCTGATTCATCCCAAAACTAATCCAAAATTACCCCGAAATGGCCCCAAAATTATCCCCAATTAATCTCAAAATAAATCCAAAATTACCCCGGAGCAGTCCCAAATTACCCCTAATTCATCCCAATACGAATCAAAAATTACCTCGAACCGCCCCAAAATTAACCCCGATTAAACCCAAAACTATTCCAAAATTACCCCCAATTGATCCCAAAAATACCCCGAAATAGTCCCAAAATTACCCCAATTGATTTAAAAATGATTCCAAACTTATCACGAAATGGTCCTAAAAAAATACTAAAATGACACCCAATTGATTCCAAAATTACCCCTAAATGGCCCCAAAATTACCCTCAATTGATTTTAAAACATTCCCAAAATGATACCAAAAATTATAATTATACACTATAAAATCTAATTATTCGAATACAAACAAAGAACTATTCGAAAGACACTATCCGTATAAACATCTATAACAACTAACTATATAACAACTATTCGAATAGTTGAACAAACAATACTGCATAATATTATGCAAATGAACATATGCAATTCATTCGCATTTCATTCTATAGTTGAATACAACTATTCGAATAGTATTATTCGAATTTTTGGAACGAATATTTTTATTCGTTTATTCGAATGTTATTCGAAATTATTCCCACTCCTAGTAGCTACCCTATTGCTCTCATTTCGGCGGATGCGGATGCCGATAAGAATATCTAAACTCAGAAAAAAGTTTCCTTAAAGCAAGTTAAAAATGCCTTATTTCAAAGAAAAATTTCCCGTATCTGGCTTCCTTAACATAAGTAAAACAATTTACCCAGTTTAGGGAAACCCTTTTTCCTTAGTTTGAGTATTTATTTCTTTGTTCTTAGGAAAATTTTACTTGTAAGCAGGGAATCTCTTACTTATATTGAGGAAATTAAGGTGTTCTGAGCAGGGATGCAAACCACTTCAAAAATATCTGTGGCTCGGTTCACTTCCCGAAAGTCTGGGTGATTCGTTTCAGTGGTATAAGCCGTGAACCGGTTCAAGTCTGTGAAGCACTGTGAAGTGGTTGAAATCACTGAACCGAATCACCCAGATTTTCGGTAAGTGGTTCGAACCCCCTTGATAAGACTTGAACCGGTTCACGGCTTATATCAACCCAGCCAAAACTAAAAAAAAATTTAAAAAAAAAAAAAAAAAAGTATAGGGGTCGATAGATACTATCGTAGTGAACATAGCGGCGTATTTCTTTGTTGGAGAAAACAACGAAACAGGAGTTATTAAGGGTGAAAGTTTTTATGAAGCATTTTTTAAACCAAAATGTATTAAAAAATAATGAACCGATTTTCGAAATTTTTTTCCCATTGGTACCTGTCCATTGATTTAACTTTCATTTGATATGCCGCTTAACGCCAAATACAATGCCGCGTATATAACAAAATTTCAGAAATCGAGATTTCGTTGCCCTGTCTAGTAAACCACTAAACCCTAAATAACAGCGAAAAACAATACCGCAACAATAGGAAAACGTACTGACTACAAATGGGTACATCTTTCTCCAGTAGAATTTAATTTAGTTTAGAAATATTGCGGATCGCGAAGCCGGTGCACAGTAAAAATTGAAAGACTACTTTTTTTAAATTTAATACCAAATAGTATTATTTTAAGACCCTGAAAAAGTTTGGAAATTAAATTTGGACTAATGGTTTTAAAATAATACCAAAATAATACTAAATCGCTCGCTCTCTCTCAATTTTGGCAATTAATTTAGTCCAAATGGTCTTAAAATAATACCAAAATAATAATCTTTCTCTCAATTAAACGGAAAATGATATTAATTTAATACTTTTCGGCGTTGTTATATATAAACACCAAATTGGTATTAAATTTAGACTTTTCTTTTTACTGTGTGTTGGTTCGGCTAAGGGTTATTTTATTGAAGCGCGCCCGAAGCCGCCATCGCGAAAGGTGATTTGAACAGAAGTACTGCGACATAGGTGTCATTTTTTATAACATATACACATATTAAATGAAAGGTAATTCAATTACCATCTGATAGGGAACTTTGAAAACCAGTTTATTAGTTTTCGAGAAATTTTGATTTTAAAAAATTCTTTATATGAACTTTAACGTTCAATAACTTTTTCTGTTGTTGTTTTCCTCTAAAAAGAAACACGCAGTTATGTACACTACAAGAATATCTATCGACCCCCATACTTTATTTTTATTTGGGAGTTGGAGCTACTCTGGTTTTTTCATACATTACTTTTCAGGCATATTTTCATGGATGAAACATTATCTTTCCTTTCCCCACTGGGTAGTCAAACCTTGAATAATTAAAGTTTCAGCTTGCTGGCAACGCCAAGGGCTTTCAGTTTTGTATGTTTTGTTTTGTTTATGACAAAACCAAAGTAGATAGAGGAAGGTAGATGCATACCGAAAAGAAAATAAAGAGTTGAATTTTGTGAAGTGAGCCACTTTTTTTCGAAGTTGTACTATCTTTCCGAAACTTTTTTGTATAGTTCACAACAACAAAAAAAATAAGTTTGGGCCAGTTTTTCGAAATTCGAATTATTTTCAAAGTTATAGCTATCAACACTTTTCGAAATTCCTCGCTTTTTGATTATTTTCTCACGATTGGCCAACCCGATTTTGCAAATATTTTAAATATATATAAAAAATTGGTATCTTCTTCCAAACTACGATTCAAATTTTTGGCAAAAATTTTTTTTTGCAAACATTTTTCGCAATTTTCAACTTCTCCATCGTGGTCAGATGGCACTTTTGTATGATGTTGTTGGGCATTCCAATAGTAACTATTAGCAAAAAAAAGGAGCATTTAAGGAAGCGGGAGTTATTTCATTTTTTTACAGACTTGTTAATTTTTTCTGAATTTTTTTTTCTCTACGTACTGTACTATGAAAGTAAAAATTGTAAATAACTTCCGCTCCCTTAGAGTGCTAATAGTTACTAATGGTTACTAATGGAATGCCCAACAACATCATACAAAAGCGCCATCTGACCACGATGGAGAAGTTGAAAATTGCGAAAAATATTTGCAAAAAAATTTTTTTGCAAAAATTTGAATCGTCGTTTGGTAGAAGATACCATCTTTTATATATATTTAAAAAATTAGCAAAATCGGTTTGACCAATCCTGAGAAAATCATCAAAATGTGAGGAATTTCGAAAAGTGTTGATAGCTATAACTTTGAAAATAATTCGAATTACGTAAAATTGTTATATACGTATTTTTGTTTAATCGTTGTGAACCATACAACTTTCATTGAAATACATGGCCGTCGAAAAAATTGTAGGTGGCTCACTTCACAAAATTCAAATCAAAACTCTAAATGTTTACGCTGTCAAAAAAAATGAAAAAGTTTTTTTCGTGCGTATGATTCTACCTTGCTTTATCTACTTTGGACAATATATCAAATACCAGTGAGTGTATTTGTTGCCACTTTTAGGAAAATTTATGTTTTGGGGGGTGCAATAACCCAAACGGCAATAAACCAAATTTGTGTTATTGCTCAACTGAATGTGAAATAACACAAATTTGTGTTATTGCATCACTTTGAGAAATAAGTCAAATTTTTTTCCCACGTTTGAGCAATAAGGCAAAAAAGTGGGCATGAACGCATCACTGACTTTTTTGCGTTCGCAACGCACATTTGTCATATAAATATGCAGATTTAACGCTGCAGCATAAGTCCAGTACGTCCAACTGGCCATTATGTATTAAAACAAGTGTTATACAACTGAGGAAAGAAATACAGAAATAATTTGTCCGATTTGCCGAGCAGTTGTTAATGATGCCTTCTCTTTATTTTACTAAACTTTACATAACTATGCTAATTTCGTGAATTATTGTTGTGTTTATAAATTTACTATATTTGAGCAATAAGACAAAATTTGACTTCTTTCCGAGTGGTAATAAACCAAACCATAAAATTTTGCTACATTTTGTGTTATTTCGCATTCAGTTGAGCAATAACACAAAGTTTGTGTTATTGCCGTTTGGGTTATTTCACCCCCTTATGTTTTAGGCATGAAACTTGAAACACTTTAAAATGTATTCTAATTTTGAACGGAACAAAACCACTTTTTTTAGCGGTTTTCGGTTCGGTTCATACATCTCAAAAAAATATGGCTCGGCTCGTGTTTCGGTTCAAAGACAGAAAAACAGCGGTGGTTCGGTTCAAAACCGGTTTGCATCCCTGATTCTGAGTTCGACTCTCGGTGGAGCAATATAATTTTTTTTATATAGGTAACAAAGTAAAAACAAAAATTATTTTTCGTAGTTCTAGTAATGACTTCACCGGAAATCGAACTCAGGTGTCTTGAACGCTCAACCCAGGTGTCTACGATGACGCCATCGTATACCAATGCTTGCTAGCGTCTAATTACAGCTTTGTTTCAAATGACACCACACTTTTTCATAAGCCAATGTTGCCTAAACTGTTTGTCTTCCCATGTATTGAGTAAATTGCGTTCTTAAAGTGAAGGACAACATTAACCTAAATTGAGGAAAAAAGTCTTTAAATTAAGGATATTTTTTTATGTTAAGTAAATCGAAATAAAGAAACTGGTTCGTTGTTTCAACGAAATGCTTTTTTCTGAGTGTACCATCTAGCCATTCGTTAGGGGCCTGTGTCACATGGGCTGGCTAAGACTTTCCCAATTCGGCCCTGTTTTCGCATGTACCTATGTAGGTACCTACATATTCTTGAATTGAGGAAACAGCGTCATGCTAAGCGTGTCTCGTGAGCGTGTTACATTGTACGTATGCTAAAGTGCGTGTGTTTGAGCTTTCATCGTTCAACGCGAGTTGCGTCTTCTTGAAACTTCATTCATGTTCTTGGTGTTCATTTACACCACCCGGCACTTTCAGCGTTGCAGCTCCACTTTTGAAGGTAACTGTCTGGCGAAACTTATCTAAGTACACGTTCATATGTATCTTAATTGTACGTATGAATTTTTTTCTTTATATGAATGCGTGCTTTAAAGGCAGCCGCGGCAGCCCCAAAATGAAAGCATTGCCACGGTTGGCAGGGTTGGTGGTTACGCCAGAAAACGTCAAAGAATAAGACAAGCAGAGCGGATGTTAAAATATTTTTTCATTTATTTTTCAGTTTCAAGATTACCCACGCTTTTTGTTTTGCTTTTGTCAAATTTAGCTAAGTGGTTGTTAGTCTGGCTTCATGAAATAAAATAGCTGGGTTTTGACTGCACTTTGTGAACAATTTGAGGTACATACATAAACATATTTTTCGAAATATGTGTGTAGGAGAAAAAATAGCTTAAATACACTCGTATTTTGAAATGGTGCGCACTAGACACATATTAAAATAAGCGTTCAAGGACCAAGATCCCAGAGCCTCCAGACATCAATTATTTTATAATGAATAAAACGATAGTGCTCGATAGTCCTCCCCGAATCTAGAATGAATGTGAAAAATGACCCCAACTAACTTCACAGATTTTATAACGGATGATTTTCACATATTTTTCGTAGATTGCCACGCCGCGTCAGAATCAAGTGCTGTAAGACCCGCATCAGTAACAACGTTCCAGCGGTACAATACTTTTGGCTTTACTTTATGATAATATAAGCTTAATAAACACGATTCACGCAAAAACTAAAACAATCGCCAGAGCCGTTTTTGAGAAAACCGCAAAATAACCGCGTTTTTTTAAGTGCTTCGGAAAACTTTATTTTTTGTCACATATTGGAAAGTCCTATATATTCTGAAAGACGAGTAAAACCTCTATCACTTCCACGTTTTACTTTTAAATATCTCTCCACGGACTCTTGTGAAATGCAATTAAAAGTGCATTTTTTGTTACTCGTACGCTCAGTACTGTTAAAGACATTTAAAAATAAGAAGAAGAAATTTTTCGAGTATGCAGTTTTATAGATCTTGTAATATTAGTCTAACAAAGTGCAAGTTTTAAGTACCTGCGACATATGGTTTATTTTTTACGAATTTTTTTCCTAAGGTGTCTCGGTTTTTTTTTTTTCGTAAAAGAAAGTGGTAAAAAAAAGATGATACAAATTTTTTAGAGACAACCTTCATTAGTCATACCAATTATAATCAATTTTTGAGATTTGACAATATAAAGGTGTGGTGCAATTAATAGACTTTAAATGTTGTATCGTTATCCGAACTTCTATTTAGGGTCTAAGAAATTGTTTGCCTTAGTTTGGAGACGTGCACTCCACCTTTATATTTTCTGAGGCGAAGCGGAATCGTATTTTCGTCGATCAACATACATCCCGTTTCTGGATCATGTCTTGAGTGAGCTACAACCTAGGTTTCTAGACCATCGAGTTTTGCTGTCGACGATCGAGAATATTCTGCCAAACAAATGCACAGATCTTAATGCAGAAGAAGTAAGATCGACAGTGCAAGTTTTTAAAGACTGATATTCTGGGGGAGGATATTGGTTCGTCCTCAATATTATTTTTTTTATTTTCACTCCTCCCTCTTCCAGACATTGTTCAAAGTTTCCAAGAGAACAAGGAGCAAAATAATTTCTTGACGCTTTAAACAACTGCAACAAGCAGTCGTATCCATCGATACATAGTATTTTAATAATTAGCTTTATTAAACATACACCGAGACGTGGAAGTATCTATTGAAAATATAATCTAAGTATATAATGACTAAAGTTCCAAGAAGAATGGATATTCTTTTACAATCTTAATTATCCAATTTTCAAAGTTCATAATATAATGACTAATAATAATAATTACTATCATTATCATCACTTATTGGCGCTTAACCGCCTAAGCGATATTGGCCGTTGCCTATCAAAGCACGCCAGTCATTCCTTTTTAGCGATAACTGATGCCAATTGGGAAGCTCAAGGGAGTTCAAGTCATCCTCCACAAGACAGCCAAAGTTGGACAAACCCGCTTAAACATGTGAAAGCGCAGTAAGAATTATGAATTCCCCAGCTTTGAGGTGTCTGGCTGAAGGTTTGGCCATGACACGAAGTCTAAAAATGTGGAATACTACTTAGGGGTAGTGTTATACGACACATGTGTAAGGATCCCCCATTTATATATAGCCAAAGCTGGACAAACAAGGGGTGCTAGGGGTGCCTGGCTGGAGCCTTGTCACTGGTACGAGTCTAACAAAACTTGATACTGTCGCGGGGAGGTAAGCTTCGACAAATATGTACCCTTGTCATGGGTACAGCTTTGAAATTTTCACATGCGTTCTAGATTCGTGGAGGACTATCGAACAGTATTGATTTCATCCATTATAAAATAAATGATGTCTGGCGGCTCTGGGATCTCGTTTTATCAGTGTTTATAGTAAAAAACCTTTCAATCGATAGGTAAATTGCTAAAAATCATGCGATATCTGTCTAAAGAGAGTCATCCGCGACTCATACCTTTCGTCATAGTTCATATAACTCAATTTTAATTTGTGTAGAATACTTATAGCTGTTGTTGTTGTTGTTGTTATTCAAAGTAAACTAGTCAAACCGGACCCGTGAGGTATACCAAAGTAGGAGTTCAGTCCGGATGAAAAGTACAAAATATTCATACAAATTGTCCGGAAACTGGTGAAAATCTAACGTTTTTCATTAAATAGAATTAGCAACATTGCACATCATTTGTGAGCAAAAACGTATGAAAAGGTTAAACGATTAGCAGAGAACTATTTTTCAGAATTGCCCTGCATGGTTTTTTAATTATATTGACGCATATTAGTTATTTACATATACTACATATATAAACTCATTCCTCAGTAATTGAAAAAGGTAATTAATAACTTCTCCCCACAGAAAAGGAATTGATTACATTTCAATGCCTAAAAAATAAAAAGATGACTGACTACAAATATTTGTACAGTCGGAGATGCAATGCAAACAACAACATAGCTCAGAGCAACATTCACAACCTAACAGCAAACCGCCCATCAGCTGCACCAACCAACCAACCGACCTTCGAACCAACCAAACAAAAGTGATGGCAAGGATTACATATGAGTATTTGAGGAGTTGATTTCAGTTCTCAAATGATGTTTTGACTTACGGTGTCACCTTACCTGACGGAAAGGTAAAAGGCAACCTATCGGCAGATCAGCCATCGAGTGCTCATCACAGCCTGTGCATACATTGCCGTTGCCTATCCTTCCTTGCAGAAGGAGGGTGACATGACCTAGAAGGTTTCGCAGTGTAAATATGTATGTATCTGTCTCCATCTTCTCCGCATGCATGTTCAGTGTCCAGTGCCCTTTACAGAGTGCCTGTCCTAAACTGACTACTCTTGATTTCTTGTACACCTACTTATCAGCTCATCAGTCTTCTCTCCTTTATGATCCCGAGCCCAGATAATGGATATTTCCAAAGGGTCGATCAATGCAGCCCAAGTTTAACCCATATAGTCAAAGGAAAAGCCATGAAGGACGAGATAGGTGCTTCGTTACCCGTTACGTTTATGTTTCCAAGCCCATCCCACAGTTAGATCTTAGGGCTCTGCCAATTGGCCTACCAAATCACGGTTTCATCCCACATCGACTGATGGTCGCATGATCTACATATCTATTTAATAGTGATCGGTTAAAGCCGCCATATCCGTATGTTAGCCATGGAGTGTGCCTATCAAAATGTACATGCTCACTTGCATGCATTTTACTACATTGAACAAAATTATATGTGCAAGTGCTTTAAACAAACTGCACACACATGAGCATGTGCATAAATATTTTGAATCCAAAACAAGCACACGTGTATGTGCTTCCTTTCAATTTGCACACACACGTGCCGTGTGCTAAATGTTTTTTCCATAAACACACAGCTCATGTGCAAGAGCAATAAATTTAGTGATCATTTTTTTCACGCGTGCGTGTGCCGTGTGTGTGCGTGCAAATACGAACCCTGTTTAAAAATAATTGACAAAATGAAAAGCCGCATTAAAATAAGGCATCAGGTAACGAATATATGTATTTAAAATAACATATACTTTCATGACATAAAATGAAAAAAAAAATAATAATAATAATGTGAGAAAAATGTAGGTATATACATTTTACAATATTTCTCTATCACACTTTTATATATCTTGATCTGAACTATCATAAATTTTAGATGTGTTGAACTAAGTTTATTACAAAAAAATTGTTTACTACATTGGCAAAAAAGCTAAAAACGGCTAAAAAATAAGATAACGGTTAAAAAACGGCTAGGATTCAAATTTTTCCGGCTAAATGAAAAAAAAAGGGCTAGATCTAGCCGGAAAACGGCTAAAATGGCAACACCGATTCCACCATCTCGGCGCCATCTAGCGTCCAATCCGTCATTTTGGTTGTATTTCTTGCGGTTTAAAGCTAGATGTCCAATGAATGAGATTAATTATAATAATAAAAGCCGAGTAATTTTCAAGAATATTAAGGCCGAGCTTCGTTACAACCCCGCAGGCTTGCTCTTTTGATGTTAAAAAAAGGTTTTAAAATAACTTTGGTCGTTTGCCCTTATTGCCACAAAAATAACTTAACATATTTAACACACAGAGAAGAGATCTGCAAAGATTAGTTGTAAACTGAATTCAAAATGGTCAAAGTCACAATAAATAAAGTTAACTAAAAATTGAAAAAAAAATTAAAGAAAAATCTTTTTTAAAAATTAAATTAATAAAATTAACTAAAAAGTAAAAAATAAATTGACTGTAAAGAAATATAACACTTTATAAGTTCATTGTAACCTTTAACGATAATTAGGATGCTTCGTCTGCGACTAAACAATGCCATATTGTACATAATTATATATTTTTAACATTAAAACATTACACCTAGAAAAATTTATATTTCGCTTAAATATATTAATACGCTGTCTTTACCATATTACTATACACGGAGGGAAATCTATGGATCGAACATCCATAATTATTGATATCACATTAAATAAAAATTGATATTTCTGTCCCATCAATGAATATGGATGTTTCATCAATACTTTTTTGATAAATCACTATTGAAATGGTATCCATATAAACTATTGATAAATTCTAAATAGTTTAAAAAAACAAAATTTTTAATAATTTGACATCTGGTTTCAGTGAGAATCGAACCATGCTCCTCTGGCACGTTAGCCCAGTATTCTACCATTCGGCTACGGCATATTATACAATTTTTAGAAAAATGTTCAATCATAAGAAATTCAAAAAATTTTGAATTTAAAAAAAACCGCTCCAACAAGTTGTAATATTGTTAGAAAATCCATAGTAAAAATTGTTGAACTATTATGATTATACGTCCCAGAAAAATTTACATTTCGTCCATATATATTAATACGCTGTCTCTACCATTATTACTATGCAGTAAATATGGATATGGATATACCGACAATAGAAATTCATATCACGACCATAGATATTGACATGCCGTTCAAATATATTAGTATTCTATCCATAGATATAAAAAATAGTACATCATATCGAAATGGTTGACATGTCATTTTACTTTTTATTAACTAATGGCGGAGATATACCAACATTATCATAACCTCTAACGAGATTTTTAGCCGAGCTTCTCTTTCCAACTTGTGGTGTGTTGCTTTTTGAGTTTTTCCTACAAGTTGGCGGGACCTACAGTTTTTTGCCGACTCCGAACGGCACTTGCAAAGCAAATGAATTTTTTTTGCTGAGAAGCTTCTCATGGCAGAAATACACCCGGAGAGTTTGCCAAACTACTGCCGAGGGGCGACCCCGTTTAGAAAAATTCTTTTTCTAAATAATTTTTGATGTTACCTTTGCCGGGCATCGAACCGCCACGACTTGGTGTAGAAGGCCGAACACTTAACCGCTACACCACGGCGGCCGGGAGCAAATAATATTTGATAACTCGCACATTCTGAATGAATGTTGCATCAAACTCGGCGCTATCAATAGTGATATTGTCACAACATTCAATGCATTTCTCTCAGTGTATGCAGTAAATAAAGACATGGATATAGCGACAATAGAAATTCATATTACGACCATAGATATTGACGCGAGCCGTTAAAATATACATATTATAATTCTATCCATAAATATAAAAAACAGTGCGTCATATTTTATTTAACATTTTATTGGAAGCTAATAAGATTTAATAATTTGCCTATTTTGAATAAATATGGCATCAAACTCGGCGCTATCAATAGTAATATTGACACAACATTGAAGGCATTTCTCTCAGTGTTTTAGTAGAAATCCTTCAGGTCACAATTTACAACTTTTTTCAATCTGAAGAGATTGTGTCTCTCTTTGCCTTGGTTGTGTTTTTAATTTAAACCAAAAAATATTAAAATCATTTGTTTAAAATTGTATGGTTTAAAGTATTGCACAAAAAAGTTTAATAATTGCCTTAAACCGATGAACGGTTTAAATTTTAGGCTCGAATTTCTAACCGTGTAATTATTATGATAATTGCAAACGTTTTGTTCCAAGCTTCTACTTAATTATACGAAAACCGACTTTGAAAAAAAAAATGTATATTGCTTAAAGAAATCTATCAACGAGGCCATTAGTATGAAAATAACAAAACGAAATGTTCAGATATTAAAAGCTAAAGGAATCGACTAAATTGCATAAGAAATTTATATTTTTGTCTCTTAAGAAACACGTTTATTTTGTATTTCGGGGTATTCGATTTTTAAATTTTACATATCGTCGGTGATTATGCAAAACGACGTAAGCGCCAAATGCAAAACCCAGTAAGCGACACTTTGGTCAAAAATGAGATTTGCTAACCAGGGCTTCTAGGGGATCAGGCTCCATTACTCAGAAAGAAAAAACTCGGTATTTTTCCAATTGAAGGCCAAATAACGGCACTAATGCAATAACGCGGATAAGGAGTAACAAAAAATTTGACTGCAAAACAGCTCATGTCTTAGACGACATGATTAAATTGTTGAACTCACTGCACCTTCATATCTTTAACAAAGTGTAATATACTTACATACAAATGTACTTATGTATATACCTAAATGCATATACTTATGTATAAGAGATTTACGCCGATAGTTTAAAAATTACAATCATCGGCCCCAGCGGCCTAAGAAGGATGAGTGCGATTTATGTTGTGGTTATAAAGCAGGTAATATTTCCAATGAAACATCTTCAAATTGAGGCCAAAAATGCAGCAAGCTTTTGACAAAAAACGGTGATATCCAGGTCATTGATGCTGATTTACAAGCCGTCAAACTCAATGAAAGTGCTGCTTACTATAATAAAACCAAGATACCGGTGCAAATTTCACAATTTATAATTTGTGCAATAAAAAGGTGGTTTGTTACTGGTTTGATGAAACCGAGGCTGTCCTAAAGTCGTCGACGCTCGCAAACTTTCTTGTTTAATACATTTCTTTTTTACTTAAAAAAAGTTTAAAGCCTGTAGTTGTATATATGGATGGATGTACATATCAGAACAGAAATGTAGTTCTTTCAAATGCACTCCTAAGACTAGACAGTTTAAAACTGAGATTATCCAAAAGAACCTAGAAAAGCGCCACCATGGTCATAGGAAAAAAGACTAAAAAAATAGAATAATAAATTTACCAAGCCAATATGTGTCTGCAACTGGAGAAGCTAAGATGAACCCTTTTCCGTATATCACAAAACAGGTAAATTATAAATTTTTTAAGGATTATGCTGATTCAAGCCACCACAGAAGACAAATTGGGGTATGGCTTGCGTGCTCTAAAACATAATTCTAATAAAACATTTGAATACTTCTAAACTTTCATTCAAGGACCAGTATAGGCCTTTACCAGGCCGACCTAAACGAGTTTATAAAAATGGTGAACTGAAAAGTAGCTACCAGTCACGAATTAAAATATCAAAATGCAAATAATTTCATTCACAAGAGTTGAAACCAGTTATTCCTCAAGATTGTCATTTTTTTATGACAGTTTGTTATACAAGGATTAAGCTACCTGCTTTTTATTCACTTCCTTCAACTGTTTTTTTTTAATATATGGGTGTTTCCAGCGTTACGTACGATCCATGCTGGCACAGTATTTACTGTATAAAACCTAGAGGAGGCTTTGGATCAGAATATCTTTTTTTGCCATTTATAGCCCTTGTACTCATCTATCTAAGGCCATCAAAACATTTTTATAAAGATGACACATTACCACTGTAAAAGGGTTTAAACTTGTCGTTCGGACGTTCCTCAATCGTACCTCATATTTGAGGAGATTCAAAATTTCCTTAAAGTTCTACGAATTGGTTCGTGCTACAAAAAATGGTTCATACATGATTAATAGAGGAATGCACAAAGACTTATACTATATTAAAGGTATCCTTATAAAGAAGTTTTTTATTGGACAAATATTGATTTGAATTTTGTTCGGACGTTCCATTTTTTGGTCTTGCAGAAAACGGGATATTTTTTTTGACAAACAAAAAAATATTGACCACATATTTTATTGCAATTGACCCGCTTAAGCATAAATTTACATTTCTTGCAAATTCTGAACACCAACACGATCCACATACATTGGGGTGAACGAAAAACAAATTCAAATTTTTCTCTTTGGTTGACACATTTTCGGAAACGCCCATACAGATATAAATAAATGAAATTTGTTAACAATTATAATTTTTCTTTATTGTACTTTGAAAACCCGTGCTTTTGCAAAACCGCGCAGTTCAAGGTGTTGCAAATAAAAACTTGCAAAACCACGTACGCTGCAATGAATCGGAATATAACTTTACTGCGCTCTTCCCACCAAAAAAATTATTTGCGATAAAAATATATTCTAAACATCTAGCTTAGTAAGAATTTGTCCCGCTATATAACGGTTCTTGCTAAAGTAAAACAATTTTTTGTCTCTCCTGTAAAATTTGGGTGACAGCACTTACGGGGTTTTGCATTTGTCGCTTACGTAGTTTTGCATAATCACCGACGATATATTAAGTTTTCAATATAATAATTTTTCTATAAAGAGTGAGGTTTTTCGATCGATGGATGGGTTAATTTCTTCAATGGTAAGTATCCTTCATATCCGAGAAATACAGAGTGCCTACTTAAAATAGCGAAGACGCCAGAGCCAGCTGACACTCACAAAAATAGTTATTGAAACCGACAGTTAGACAAGCAGAAAAGTCTTTATAGTTACAGCATCGGAGCATTTTTATATCTTCTGCCCCGGGACTTTAACTTAGGACATACGGTTTGGTAAGCAAGCAGACCAAAGGCTACGCTGTATGCATTTTCATTCATTGCGGGGGAATAAAAAACGATCTTTGTTCTTTTGAACTAGTTCATGAAAATTCGCGTTCCTAGTTAAAAAAGGAGCATACTGAACAAATGTGAGTTTTTAATATTATTGGGAAGGACGACGTTTTTTATTTTAGCTATAAGTTTATATGGAAATGTATATTCCAACAGTGACTCACAGTGATTTTGGTCCACTTAAATTTTTTTGAATTTCGTTAGACGGGGTACTAAGATAATGTTTCTAAAATTTTTTATTAAAATGTAGTCAATTGGGTATATAACAGCAACCATAAAAAAATTTCCTTAAAAATTAACACAAAGTTCAGGATATTTTTCAAAGTTTGCAAAACGGCTATCAATATTTTCAACTTTTTTGGCAGAGTTTCTAGCAAATTTCTGAGTACACAGTTTTGCAGGCCAGTCAATTCCAATATACTAATGTGCAAGCTAGAAGTAGCCTAAAATTTCCCCTGATTTTTAAGAATTTTTTTCGTCCATTTTTTCCATACAAAACTACTTATTATTTTTTAAAATTGTATGGAAGAAATAACTCAATACCCTCCACGAAAAAAATTCTTAAAAATCAGGGAAAATTTTGAGCTACTTCTAACCTGCACATTGTGAAATTGATTGGCCTACAAAACTGCGTACCTACTCAGAAATCCGTTAGAAATTCTGCCAAAAAATGTGAAATTTTTGATGGCCGTTCTGCAAATTTTTAAAAATTTCCATGTAGCCCGTCTAACGAAATGTAAACAAATTTATACAGTAAAAAGAAAAGTCTAACTTTAATACCATTTTGGTGTTTATATATAACAACGCCGAAAAGTATTAAATTAATACCATTTTCGGTCTAATTAAGAGAGAAAAAAAAAATTTACACAGTTTTATTATATTTAGGGTAATCACAGTCACCTTCTAAAATTCGTGTATTGTCCTTTGGTAATACGCCTCGTATTTATCTGAATCTATTTATTAAAATGTTTAAATTACTCAAATAAGTAAATGACAAATATGAAAAAGCTTACATTTTCCCATGGTATAAAAAAGAAGGTAAAGCCGCTGTCAAAAATTCGTTGTCAATTTAGCTTCACTTTTGATTAAAAAAGAGTTTTCTGTCATTTCCTTTGATGTCAACTGATAGCATAGCGTTGCCCAATCACATATATTTAAAAAAGGGTATTTTGAAAAAATAAATTGGGCATTTTCATTTGTGTACTGATCATTTTTTCCAAGCCGAAACGATTCGGTAAGCTCAAGTAGAGAGGATTGGTTATTGGAGCATAGTTCTTAGCTTTATATCTTCATTTTTAAATTGATTTTAAAATAAGGCTGATTCATATGGGTTGATTTGCTATTCGATTTTTGTCGTTTCACCGTATAAATAGCAATTCAAATTGCTGGTTGATGTTCTCGTCGATTTTGGTCGAAGCGCTATTATCACGGTGCAACGACAAAAATCGAATAGCAAATCGACCAGTGTAAATCAGCTTTAAAGGTTAAAGAATGGAAACAAAACACAGCCTTTTCAGCTATTTCAGGAACATTTTTTTATTAACTCGTACAAAAATATATATTTTTATACTCAGCGTACAAGTAATAGTACAAGGGTATTATAATTTTGTTCACATAACGGTAGTGTAACGACACAAAATAATCGAGATAGATATAGAGTTCCATATATGAAAGTTCTTAGGTTGAAAAGAGAAGTTTATTAAGACATGTCCGTCCTTCCGTCTGTGTGCACGATAACTTGAGTAAAAATTGAGATATTTGCCTGAAATTTTGCATACAGGTTACTTTCTGGCCAAGGTAAATTGCTATTGAAAATGGGCGAAATCGATTAAAGTGATTACGATAGAACGTTGAAATTTGGTACAAAGCATACTAGTATCGTTGGGAGTATACCTGATGAAGCTGGATAAAATCGTCCTCCAACCACGCCCACTTTCGATAACGAAAACTTCGAAAATCACCTAAATTGACATAATTCGGTAACGGAAACGGCTAACATGATATAGTTTGGTAGGATGAATCCCCTAGTCATTCTATTATAATTTTTTGATACATTTTTAAAAGTAGGCGTTGCACCGCCCACTTTTCAGGGAGGCATATTTGAAAATTTCACGGGTTATTATTTTTAACCTGATTACGGTAGAATGATGAAACTGGTACGAGGTTTACTAGCATACAGACCTGTTAATAATTGATTACTAATCGGTAATGATTAGCAGTTACATTGATTATTTTTTGTGAAGCCACCTAATGATTGATTACCATTACTTTCACTTTTTAATGATTATTTTTTAATTGATTAAAAAAAATAAAAAATAAAAATTAAAAAAATTAAAAATTCAAATATAATCAAAAATAACCAAAAGTAATGATTAATTTTGATTATTTTTGATTTTTTTATTTTTTTTTATTTTTTTCCAATACTGTTGTAGAAAAATATGTACATACATAAATATTCACTTGCACAAACATACAAATGTATAGGTGAAGCAAGAAGTTCTTTTATATAAATGCATGCATTCATGCACAAAAATATCCCTGGAGGAAAAATGTTCGAGACCTTTCGTACTAGTTCGTCATCAAGTGGTCGAACTACAACCTAAACAGAAACGCCTTTGGCGCCTTTGCACATTCAGTCTATTATTTAAAAAAAAAAAAAATAGTCAAAAAAAAAAATAAAAAAAAATAAAAAAAAATTTAAAAATCCAGAAAAAATCAAAAATAATCAAAAGTAATCAAAAACGGCTTTTTTGATTATGTTTGATTTTTCCTTGATTTTTTAATTTTTTTTTTTTGATTTTTTCTAATCGTAATCAATTAGTAATTGCTTTTTGTTAAGAGCAATTAAAATAACCATTACTAATTTAAAAAAAAATCAATCAATTACTAATTACTAATCAAAATTAACAGCTCTGCTAGCATAACAGGGAGTATACCTGATGTAACTGGACGAAATCGCTTCCCAACCACACTCACTTCCGAAATGGAAAATTTCGAAAATCATATGAAAACCACTGCTGGGTATTTAATGTTCGGTTTACCCGGACTTATACATCCTTACTTGTTTTTAAATTTATTTATTCAAGTGCCCTTTTATTTAGTGATTTTGTGGTGGTTGTTTTGCAAAAAAAAACTATTGGTGGTTGTTATTGTTGCAGCTCGCTTTATCTCAGCAAACCTTTAGGTTAGAGAACGATTCGAATTCTAATGACCCTAGAGAAGGTAGAGGGTTAGAGGGGGATTAGAGAAACTGTTGAGAACTATAGCTTTGTCGACAAAAAAGGGTTCTTAGTTCTCGATATCCCAACAAACACAGTCTCTAACGATAGATAAATGTTCGTCTTTACGTTAGATAATTAGGGTAATTCTCTAACTATTCGAAGGCAACAGCAGAGAGCTACATTAACAACAACAACAACATACTAAAACTCAATTAATTCGAGACATGTTAAAGCACTAGCCAAAAGGCGAGCATTTTGCACCATTTGCAAATTCGCATTAGAATCCCATTAGAGAATGGCATTAGAATTGGACTCGAAAACTATAGTTTTCTCGATTTGAGAATTATGTCCCATTTTGTTAGAGAACGCTGTGATTCTCGAGTGTTTCCCGACTCGTCCTCTATCGTTAGAGATTGGAGAATGTGGCTACCCTGCAGCGAAAGCAATTAGTTGAAAACTACTTTCCAACTAGTTGGTGCACCGGGCCCAACTAGTCAGTGTTCTGTCTTTTTTCCATATAAGCAACTGGTATTTTTAACGTGTTGATGTCCTACGAGATGTCAATTGTCAGATTTCTACCAGAATATACCAGTTATCTACTAGTCAGGAAATACCAGTTTCATACTAGTTGTAAAATACCAGTTCCATACTAGTTCAACCTGGACTAGTATAATTTAAATAAAATGAACTAGTCCACATCTAGTCCTAAAAGGACTAGTAGGAAATATACTAGTCCCATACTACTCCAAGGAGCATTGAACCTGAACTAGTATGATTTCAACCAGAATTTTCCTGGCTTACCCTTTATTTTATCATTTGACTTAATTTTCATGTTTATTCTTAAGTAAGCAGCGACTATTTGAATTTAACCTATCACGAAAAAGCATCTATGAATTATAAGAGAAAACGAAACGAATGAATTTTGTATTTTTTAACTGGTATAATTTCATCCAGAAAAATCTAGTTGTATACTAGTATGGAATGGATATTTCCTGACTAGTATGAGTTCTGCCAGAAAGTTATAGTTGTATACTAGTATGAAATGGATATTTCCTGACTAGTATGAATTCAGACAGAAAATTCTAGTTGTATACTAGTATGGAATGGATATTTCCTGACTAGAATGAGTTCTGCCAGAAAGTTATAGTTGTATACTAGTATGAAATGGATATTTCCTGACTAGTATGAGTTCTACCAGGAAGTTATAGTTGTAAACTAGTATGAAATGGATATTTCCTGACTAGTATGAGTTCTGCCAGAAAATTATAGTTGTATACTAGTATTTTTCTGACTAGTTTGAGGTTTCGCTGCAGGGTAGTTCTCAAATGTACCTCCAATCGAAATTAAGCTTCATGGTTTTTTGGGAAGAGAAAAAGGCTAGATTTCTGATCAATTAGTTCTAATCAATTAGTTCTCTAATCGTTCACGAGTCGAAAACTAGTGTAGCTTTCTAACAATTGTCGCGACTCGAGAACTACACCACTTTCTAATGTGCAGAACTAAAATTTCTCTAACGTTATATTGTGTACGCTGGGATAGCGTTTTTGTTGTTGGTTGGTATTGTGGCAGCAGGCCTATACGATATACGAGGCGGTCCCGGTGTTGTTGTTGTTGCTGGTTATTGCAGTGGGCCTATAACAGCCCCTGCTGTTTGCAAGGCTAGTTGGTGTTGTTATTGCGCTCTTGCTGCTAGAGCTTGTAGTTGCTCTAGTTAGATAGTATTGTTGCAGCGAGCCGATTTTGTTGTTGCTACGCATTTGGAGTTGTTGTTGTAGCGCGTTTATTCTACAGCTATGTTTTTGTTGGCGCTATTGCAGTTGCAAGCGCTGCTGCTGTGGTTACCACTATTTTTGGTTGTTGGTGCAGTGCGTCTTTAAGACTGCGTCTTTTCGCAGTTGTTGTTGTCCGCGCTGGTGTTCCTTGTCCGTTGTTGTTGGTACAGCGCTTCCACAGCGCTTCGTGTTTGGGGTTGCACGGCTGATGTTCCTGCTACTGGTATTGTAGGCGGTCTGTTGAATTTTATTGTTTTCTATTTATTTCAATTTATTTGCTTTTTTAAATTTTTTTGTTTTTCCACAAGCAGAAAAAATTGTTTTGAAAAATCTTTTTATTTTTTAATATTTATTTGTATATGACAGAAAATGGAGGATTTTCGACACGAATAATTGGTAGCATGAAATGTCATGATCTCCTTAAATGTCAGGTGGTGAGCAACAACAACGAATTTTTGACAGTGGCATTACCTTCTTATTTGTACTATGCATTTTCCTTTTCTATTTGTTTGTTTATTTATAAAATTTTTATGTGACAAAAAAGTAAAATGACAATTTTCAAATTAGCCAACTTTTTAAACATAGGAACAAGCCCGGAAATATTGCCTAATAGCGGCGTCACAATAAATGTTTACCGCAGCAAGATGCATTGACAGATGAGTTCAATGTATGCATTTGAGTGGAGAACGACACATTGCGCATCACGAACGACATCTGGCATGGAAAAGTTGCCAACTTTAAACTTTTGATACATGTAAAGCATAAGAAGAAGAATTTGATATTTGGCTCACATAAAATATAAATCAAAATCAGATGTTTTTTGTTTACAAACGCAAAACCTTGCGTTATGATTGTACCGCTGTTGCTGTGACGCGTAAGTTTGCGTTAAATGCATGCACATGCGAAACTTGGTTGTGACGCGGCCATAAAAGTGGTATCTTCGATTTGAAGGCAAAACTAAAACAAAACATTTGTCACCTGGTAACTTGTCAAGACATTGCCAGCTGGCAAAATTAGCATGGCTGGTAATATGGGACTGTGAGTACCCTAATTGCCTTCACTAAGAGTCGAACTCACAATTTATCGAATGCTGAACGGATATGTCTACTATCAAGCCATCGAGTACGTATGCTTGCCAGCGTCTAATTGCAGCTTTGTTCTAAATGATAGCGACGAACCGCGTGCTCTGAAAAACAAACCACCGAACTTAACTTAATGCTAAAAATTAATTCATTTAATACTTTCCGGCTTTGTTGTTAAACCAAAAGTACTTGAAACATTATAATGAAGGAGAGAGCGCTTTAGTATTATTTTAAAACTATTTGGAATTAAAAATTTTCAGAGTCTTAAATTAATACTATTTAGTATTAAAACTCAAATTTAATTCCAAAGCTTAATTTCAATAGCGACTGGTATTAAAAGTTATCTTTCATTTTTTACTGTGCAAGTGAACCAAATTCACTCTGAGTCACTGTATGCGTGTCCGCACACGGAGCGAATCGTCATAGACGCGTATTAGACGCTACAAAATAACGCGACTTTAATTGAGTGAATTAAAAAAAAGCGTTTTTTGCGGTCTGGTGACCGTTTCGGTTGATATTTATTTCCAGACTAAAAGTTTACAAAAATAAAAAGCTTACAACTAACTTAGCTTATCAAAAGTGCTTACTAGCTAACCTAATTGCACCGGCCAATCGTTGACGTTGATTCTTCGAATTGCCAAATTGTGCTGCGCGTGTTGACGGTGGCTTCCTGTTGCTGACGGTGCGTCTGGCTTTTGCTGTGGGAACATTGTGCAACCCAAGCTGCACTTCCGCTCTTATTGTTGTGCTTTTGCTGATCACTCAAAGTGGCGATCAGCAAATGTTAACGTGTTCCATGTTAACACTTCCCCTCTTAAAAACGATCGTCCTCGAGCGTTTATTAGAAATAGGGTAGGTTGTTGAAATTTATGTAAGTATTCTGATCATTAGGGGGCTCCTTGATTTTATCTAAGTTTGTATTTGCCAAAGGGATCTGGTAAGTTTCTGGAATCGGAGATATTATTATTTTGTTCTGGTGCTTTCTCCAAAATTTGCAAAAAATTATAATGGCAATTATTGTGGTTGCAACTGCTCCAAGTGAAAGTGAGCTATTGGATATTGTTGCTGTTTTGAGGATATTTATTCTTCTTATGTTGTCGATATGGAATTCCTTTAAAGCTTCCAGAGAAAGTAATTCGATTCGATTTTTTTCAATTGGTGCGGGTTGTATGACTGCTGGAATAGCAGGCAGCGGAATCAAATCGTAATTAATGTAGAATTGATTATTTATCTGTAACGTTGAGTTATGAAAATTAATAAGGTGTGTCCCTGACACATTTTTTTGCATTCCGTCAGCAAGTATTTCGCCTTTGAAGCCATTAAGTAGTAACATACCGGGTTTTATCTCTTCAATTTCTTGGATGTGTTGGCCGTTCGTTATGGTGCACGATGAATTCAAACTATTAATTACTCTAGGTATACAACTACTATTACTTATATTTATTAAATGGGTTTGCTTACAAATTTCAATTTTCTTATAGCTATCGCACAATTTCTTAATTCCATAGGTATCTTTTGTACCTTTTAAAATTCGTTCAAATTCGACATTAATTATGGTTTTATTTTCTTTAACAACTGGTCTAATAATAATTTTTTGAAAATTTTCTTTAAAAGTTAATGGTATTTTAACCATATAAAAAATTGTCATATTTTGACTTATTACGTTTACATTTGACATTTCTAATGCTTCTTCGGCATTTTTAAAAGGTATTTCCTCATTTTCTAATTTTTCTAAAGCAATTTCAATTTCTATTTTGTTTAACAGTAATGTGTTTAATATATATTTTCCTTTGCGCATTGTATGGCGTATTTAATATTAATTAATTCCTCTTTTATTAATCTTATCCTATTTTGCAGGTTAATAATAGTTTCATTTTCTACATATGTATCTTTTCTAATATTGTTTAAAAGGTTGTTTACAATGCTTGTGATATTATTAATTTTCTCGTTAAAAAGTTCGTTTACAATTATTTGATCGTTATTATTTGTGTTTAATTTGTTCAAATTATTTATTATTATTTCTAGATCCTTGTGATCTGGGCTTCCGGCTATGAATTTCCAAGCCGTTCCTAAAGCATCTAAAGATCTGTTTTTCCTATTTGCTAATGGTTTAATGGTATCTAGTATCTGGAGGGATTGAGATAGTTCATGTTTTAGGATAGGGTACAGGATAAGGTTTTTTGGAATTTCGGAAGAAATTAATTTGTGCATGTCCGTCAGAAATCGTTCGTACTTTTCGAGGTCGATTATGTGTATCAGTCTGAAGTCTCCGTTCTGTATTTTGGCGAGTCCGTCATTTATCGTTACGATCTGTGCTGTCGAGTAGTCATATATGTCTATGGTCGCCGTAGCGATGTGGATAAGGAGGAATCTGGAAAGGAAATTTTAAATTTGATTTTTTATATTGCTTTTATGTACAACTTTTCCCGATTCTGTTAAGATGGTTGAGTTTCGATCCTCTCTTACTATTTCTTTTTTGAATCTTTTGGATATTTTTGAGCCTAATCTTTTGTTTATTTTTACATAAATGGTATCTCCCGGATTATATACTTTATTGTGATAAGCAAGATCTTTTTCCTGTTTATTTTTTAATTCGGTTATATTTTCAGCTCTAGCCTTTTCGAATTGGCTTGGGTCGGTAGTAACTCTTCTACCAAAAAATACTTCTATTGGTTTCTTCTTGGTAGTTGAGTGGATTGTATAATTGTACTCATAAACGGAGTTATCGAGGAGTTCGGCGAATGAAGTGAAGCTTCGCTCTGCTTTCAAGCAACGTATAATCTCTGTAAGAGTCGAATAAAATCGCTCTACTTGACCATTAACGGAACTTGCATAGGGCGGTGTTTTAAAGATTTGTATATTTAGGGTGTCTTCCAACAGGAATCGAATGGAAGCTGAATTTAAGGACGTTTCGTTGTCTATTACAACTGATTCTAGTAAGCCAAACTGGAAAAGTAGTTCGCGGAGAGGTTCCTTAACGTGCTCTATGGCTCTTGATCTAAGGATTTTTGTTTGGGCATACTTTGAAAATTTATCTATGGCTGTGAGGACGATATTTCGCTCAGTGATGTAAATATCAATGTGTAAAATTTGACCTGGGAATTGTGGAATGGGAGTTTCTCCTAATTTTGATTTGGAGGGGTGACGGTCGTATTTGTTTTCTTTGCAAATTGAGCACTGTTGGATTATTCTATTTATTTTTTTGGTCATAGAAGGAAAGTAGAAATTTTCAAGGATTTGGATTTTATTTTCCCGACAGTTTCGATGTGCTCTTTTGTGGGTTTTTACAATGATTTCTTCTTGTTCATGCTCATTTGTGATATCCTGCACTTGCATTTGTGTAAATCGGATTTTGTAGTTGCTAAAGTGTATTGGGTAAATCTCTTGTATTTTTCCCATAATCCTTTCCTCTGTTTTAATACAGTTGACAACGGAGGGATTAAGGTATCTTTTCAGGAAGTTTTTTAAGGTTTCGGGGGTATAATCGGGTTCTTCCAAAATGTGTCTGTCGTAAGTGGGAAAGACTATTTTAAATTGATTTGTTGGGACTTCGGCTATCTTCAAAAAAATTTGGTTTTTAAATACATTTATTGGGGTTTCTACAGATGGGATTAAGTTATGCGATGAACTTTCGTCGCTGTGTTGGGATACTGATAGGGAATTAAGGAGTTCACCTGGCATCCTTGATAGCGCATCAGCTACGACATTAGTTGTGCCAGGCTTATAGTGGAGTTCGTGATTGTATTCCTCCAGGATTGATTTCCATCGTTTCATTTTAGAATTGTTGTTTTTGTTGCTAAGGGCTTGCGTTAGTGGTTGGTGATCTGTGAATATTTTGACTCTTGCTGAGCCGTATAGATAATTTCTGAAATTGTTCAGGGCCCATATTATAGCTAGGAACTCTTTCTCGTTCGTAACGTAGGCTTCTTCGGTTTTGGTGAGTGTTCGTGAAATGAACGCAATTGGTTTTTGCTCTTGGGAAAGGACTGCGCCGATGGCATAATTTGAGGCATCGGTGGTTAAATGGAATTCTTTACTGAAATCAGGGTATGAGAGGATGACATCGTCAGATGTAAGGGATTTTTTAATTTTGTTGAAGGCGTCTTTTGCCTCATCGTTCAAGTCTATATTTATTTTAGCCGACTTGTTTTTAGATATGCGGCCCTCTTCCCCTCTTAGAAGTAAGGTTAGGGGTTTTGCCAACTTAGCATAATCTTTTATGAATCGGCGATAGTATCCTGAGAGACCTAGAAATGAGCGAAGTTGTTTCATATTTTGTGGGTAAGGTATTTTTGCTACTGCTTCTACCTTTGCCGGATTTTTCGTTATGTCTTTTGAGGATATAATAAATCCTAGGAACTCTACGGAGTCCTTGAAAAAATGGCATTTGTCCAACTGAATTTTCATGTTCGCATCTTCGAGCGTTTTGAAAACTTCTTGCAGGTGGAGGGTGTGCTCTTCTTCAGAGTTACTGAAAACAACTATATCGTCGATATAGACGTAGCAAATTTTGCCAATTTGGTGGCGAAGAATGTCATCTAAGGCCCGTTGGAATACTGAAGGGGCATTCTTTAGTCCAAATGGCAGTCTCGTGAACTCGAATTTGCCATTATTTATTGAGAAAGCTGTTTTCTCAATGTCGGACTCCTTGAGAGGGATTTGGTGAAATCCGCTCTTTAAATCCAAAACGGAAAAATATTTATTTTTCCCAAGCTGGGACAGTACTTCGTTAATTTGTGGAATTGGGTAGCGGTATGCTACAGTGATCGCGTTAAGTTTGCGATAATCGATTACAATTCTGTACTGTTTGTTACCCTGAGAGTCGGGTTTTTTTGCAACGACGGCGACCTTGATAGTCGAATAATACCGTCGTCTAACTTTTTTTTAATCTGGGATTCAACTTCATGTTTAAGCGACATTGGGTAGGGGTAATATCTTGTATAGACGGGGGTGTCTTTGCTGGTACGGATTTCGCCTACAACTTTGGTAGTGTATGTGAGTTTATCATTAGGTTCGGCAATCAGATTTGAAAAATTATTTACTAAATTATCGACTTTACTTTGTTGACTTGATGATAAATGATTGTCACTGAGTTCGAGTTTGTTAACAGATTTTGAGTGGAATTGTTTTAGTTTTATTTTGGTATTGCCTTGTATTTCCATAAAGTCATCTTTGACGTGAATAACAGCTTCTAGCTCTTTGAGGCTGTCGTTCCCGAGGATTCCATGAAAAGATCGAAGTGTGGGGAGCAGGTAAAATTTCAATTTTTTATTTATGTGGAACAGATTTAAGAAAGTGTGTTCTTTTATTTCAATGTCTCCGGCTATAGATTTTGCAAAAAAAATTTCTTCATTTTTAATGGGTTTTGGTACAATGGATGGTTGGATGTAATTTTTTGTTGATCCTGTATCTATGAGAAATTTTATGATGTTTCCACTCTTCAGCCTGCACTCGATATATGGCAGCGAAGAGTGATTAATTCTAAAAAATGTGGGTCAGTTGTATCTATGAATTCATTAGTTAATTCACTATTGTTATTGTTATAGGTATTATCATTATTATTATAGGTATCATTAGTGTTGGTTTCATACTCTTGGTTAGTGGGATTGTAATCGTCTAGGTTGTATTGGTCTTGTTCAGTCGTCTGTTCGATGTGAAAATTCCTCTGTATCTTGTTAGGGGGTGCGGGAAGGTTGGAGTTAGGTGGTCTTTTGTTAGTAGGATCATTGGGACGGGGCCTGTTCATGTAGTTAAGGTTTCTTGTTCGTAGGGATGGATCTATATCCATTAGTTCTGGTCGTGGTTGAGGTTTTTGGGGTGGACGAGGTGGTGGGTTATTCGGACGTGGGAAGTACTGATTTGGTTGGAATTGGTGGTTAGGTTGGGAATATTGATTTAATTGATGACCATAATTATTGGCCTGTTGGGGACGCTGGACTCGGTAATCACCTTGATAAGGTCTAGGGGGTGTGGCTGCGTACAGTCCTGGTTGTGGCATGTATGCCAATTCGGGATAAAATTCACTATTTATCCTTCTAGGGGGTAGGGGCGGCCGAAACTCTTGTGGTTTCCTGCCTGGTCTATTATTGCTCAAGGCATAATGGGATCTGAAATTTCGATTTTCCAGCTTGAGGCACAGGTGTAGTGCCTGAGGGAGGTCTGCTGGTTCCTTCATTGCGAGGAGTCTTGGTAAATCTCCTTTTAATCCTCTTATAAAGGTGTCAAGGGCTTTGTCTCTATATGTGCGTGTCAGTAGATGCATCGATTCTATGCCGACTTCCATGCATCCAAGTTTATTTAAAATAAGTGAGAGATGGGAGTACACGCGCTGATAGAATTCCTGAATGGACAGATTGCCTTGCACTAATGAGGTCATTTGGTACTCAAGGGTACCCATATCACGTTTATCAGCATAGTGTAGGGTAAGGCATCTTGAAATAGCCTTCCAGTCCAAGAGGGTATTGTAAGATTCTAGGGCAATGTCGGCGTTGCCCACGACTTTATTTCTAATGACATTTAGAATGCCATAAAATTTGGGTGTACCTTTCATGGGTTCGTAGATCTGAAGAATTCGATCTACGCTTTTTTTCCACGAGTTGAACTCTCCTGGGTTGCCTGAGAATTCACGTAGGCACCTAACTACGTCCGGAATTTTGTCTAACTCAGTTATGTTATTGGAATGGTTTGCGTCTATTGTCACGTCCGTTATGTTCGCAAAATTAGCGTTTGGGTTGAGGGCCGCTTGGACCATGTTTCGTCCTTCCTGTCTCATTATGTCAGTTACTAGTCCTGTCACTATATTAGTTAGTTGGTCCATATTGAATGGAATAGCAGGATTTGGTGGGTCGTTTTGGGGGGTTTGCCCTGTGGGTAGGTTAAGAATAGGGGGCCGAACAAGATTGGAAGGATTCACTCGCATTTTTTTTTTTTAAAGGAAATTTAATAATAAAAAAAATTACAAAAATTTATTATCGTATTTTTACTCAAAGGGGAATTTGGTTTGATAAAAAAAAAAAAAAAAATTTATTTTTGTTTTACACTTATTTTTCCTCAGTAGGAAATTCGAGTTAAAATTATTTATTTTTTCCTTTTTCTTACACTTAATTTTTTATCGATAGAATATTTGATTTCGGTTAATTTTTCCTCAGTAGAAAATTCGATTTAAAATTATTATTTTTTCTTTTTCTAACACTTAATTTTTTTCTCGATAGAATATTTGATTTCAATTAATTTTTCTTCAGTAGGAAATTCGATTTAAAATTATTATTTTTCTTTTTCTAAAACGGCTGATACATTAGCGCAAATTCCGAATTAACTGCGCTTTTGGGAGTTAATTTGAGCATAATCTTCATTATAAACTCCCAAAAATTAAGAAGATTTGAGCAGTTTTAAAAAATTTGCACTGGCAACACTCTGTACATAAATAGACAACAACACCAAGAAACACTGGGAAATTAAGGGTAGCTGACAGATAGGCGTCGCGCTGGTTTTTAAGATCCGACTTTCGACAGCTAGATGTCGCCGAGGTAGGTAAGAATTTGGTGCAATAACAACCAAAGTAGTAACTCTCAATGCTGTTAATCTTCAATTTTGTGTGTATCAGGGTAAAATTTAGATCTGATTAAATAAGATTTATTGGAGATAATCTCCGTGTGTGTATCCATAGCATAACACTTAATTTTTTCTCGATAGAAATTTTACTTTTATCTTACACTTATGCTATGGATACACACTCGGAGATTATCTCCAATAAATCTTCTTTAATCAGATCCAAATTTTACCCTGATACACACAAAAATGAAGATTAACACTATTGAGAATTACTACTTTGGTTGTTATTGCATTCTTACCTACCTCAGCGACATCTAGTTGTCGAAAGTCGGATCATAGGAACCAGCGCGATGCCTATCTATCAGCTACCCTTAATTTCCTAGTGTTTCTTGGTGTTGTTGTCTATTTATGTACAGAGTGTTGCCAGTGCAAATTTTTAAAAACTGCTCAAATCTTCTTAATTTTTGCGAGTTTATAATGAAGATTATGCTCAAGTTAACTCCCAAAAGCGCAGTTAATTCGGAATTTGCGCTAATGTATCAGCCGTATTACATATATACTATGGTGGTGCGGCGGCTGATGCTAAAATTCATCTCCTGTTTCCTGACCGGTACTGAGGGGCCTCTTTTCCTGCACACTTGTTGGACTCGGTGGGTTTCGAGCCGGGGCCTTGTTGTTCCTCGTGACGATAGTTTACTAGTAATAGCCTTGTTAAGCAGCTTGTGTTCGCTTGTTGATATAACTTGGGCTCATTGGCCTCTTTTATTTTGTTTGTTAAATTTGTATTACGGAACGCGTACACGACTTTCACAACTTGGCCCCACGTTGGGCGCCAAATAACTCGACTTTAATTGAGTGAATTAAAAAAAAGCGTTTTTTGCGGTCTGGTGACCGTTTCGGTTGATCTTTATTTCCAGACTAAAAGTTTACAAAAATGAAAAGCTTACAACTAACTTAGCTTATCAAAAGTGCTTACTAGCTAACCTAATTGCACCGGCCAATCGTTGACGTTGATTCTTCGAATTGCCAAATTGTGCTGCGCGTGTTGACGGTGGCTTCCTGTTGCTGACGGTGCGTCTGGCTTTTGCTGTGGGAACATTGTGCAACCCAAGCTGCACTTCCGCTCTTATTGTTGTGCTTTTGCTGATCACTCAAAGTGGCGATCAGCAAATGTTAACGTGTTCCATGTTAACTCAGCGTATGACAATGCTGGTCGCCAGGCGTCGTACGCTTAGAAAAGAGGAAGAAGAAGCTTTTGTTTACATTTTTTCATTTTCGATTTTTGTGTGCTGTGGCTTTGCTTTCTTTTACAAATAAAATTAAGTTTTTCTTTTGAAAGAAAAAATAGAAAATTTGTACAATCGGAAGAAATATGTGTTAATAATGTGAGGGAAATGTATTAATTAATTAAAATTGCTATTTCGACAGTTCTTTGTGTCCTTTTTTTCTGCAGCGTCGTGTGCAGATCTTGAGACGGAGGGAAATTCGTGCTCAGTGAAATGACGAGTACGCGTCTATGACGATGCGCCTCGTCTGCGGACTGCCTATCTCTTCACTAAAGGATCATTCAGTGAATATTTTATTTAATATTTGCAGTGTAAAAAGTTGGATAATTTTTGAAACTTAACTTTTAAACCCATAGGTTTTGTTAAAAGTTATGTACCTATGTAGCTTACTTCGAAATGAATATTATTACTTTGTCTACCCTAATACGTATGTACGTAATGGATACACATTCCTGATTCCCATTATAAGCGAGTGAAAACTAAATTCTCGATGGGAAACAGAATATGGTCAAAATAACCCCAGCGCAGCAATGCCAGACTAAGCACAGCGCAGATGCAACCAAACGTGAATGATTTCTGGTGGGACGCGGTTTTCAGGGTTCTTTTCGCTTCAGGCCACCGCAGTGGTGGTCAGTCAGTCATTCAAAGTATATAATATAAAGTCTTATGTAGCTGTGTATTGTTTTCGACTTGAATTAGTGTAACTCACCGACCCTCCCATGCATAGGAACTTCCGATAACATTTGCTTATGTAACTAAAAAAACATTATTGTGTAAATATGCATACATATGTATGTATGTAGGTATGTTCATGTGCAGGTAGTACAGTATATATTAAAGGTTTGCATGCGTTAACTCTCCTACGAATAAACCAAATAATTTTCTAGTTCAACGCATAACTCGAGTTGTGCGCTGGCGCCGATTGCGTTTTGTTCGAATACACATACAGGCAATTTATTGTTGGTTGTAGTTTTTCGCTATGGTGAACTCGACTCGTTCGTAACATAACCACAAATAAACCACCCCTTCAACTTCAAGTACATTCGAATACAAGAAGTATTTGCACACATTTTTATGTGCACTCATTTTTCGGATATTTCTTTAAACTGGATTTAGTTAAGTAATATGTATCTTAGGCAATAAAATTATTGTTTTCGGCTAATGCTAGCCTGTATTGTTCTAACCATAGATGGGTGAGACACAGTTTAGCAAATATTGAAAAATAAGTACTTCGAAGTTGCCTGCATTATTTTTTATGTGGGATTTCCCTAGATGATCGAAACTGACCGCCAACATTGCTAATGACGCCGATATCCTTAAATTATGGCAACAAAAAACGCATTTGAAAAATTTTTATTTTTGGTTATTATATTGTTCATATAATGATTATTGATCATGTAAGATATGAATAAACAAAATTTAGTACAAAAAATTGGATCAAAAACACCAGGAAAACACGGAAATAAGATTTTTCAACTTTGATACTAAATAAGTTTTGAAAGAGTAACTTTAGTAAAAAAAGTTGTTCAACCTTTTTTGTAGCCCATTCAATTTCCTTTAAGAATCTGTATCTATCATTTTTGTACATGGATATCTGCATTTTTAACAATTTTTGAAAGAAAACAAGTAAGGAAAGCTGTCTTCGGCTGTGCCTTTCATGAATAAGGTCACGATTTTCACTGTTCGATCCCCAGTACAGCCTGTGTGAATTTAACTTTAGCTCATACCGAAATTATCGGAACTATCGATTATATGTGGGCGATATGTTTTGTTGGTCCAATCTCATTGATTTTTAACATCGACATTCCAACTTCTAACAGAGCGATAGTTACGAAATTTCACGACCCTATAATTATAGGAGTTATAGCCCAAAATCCGTTTATCTCATCTCAATGATTTTCAACATCGATATTTCACATATAAAAACATCAATACCTACCAAATTTCACGTTACTAGCTCTTTAATTACAGAAGTTATAGCCCAAAATCCGGACAGAAGGACAGACGGACATTGCTAAATCGAATCTACTCATCGTCCTGATCATAACGGTATACTTATTAGTGGGTCTATCTCTTCTTCTTCTAATACTTGCAAACATCGGACCAAAGTTATAATACCATTTCATGTTCATGAGAGGTATAAAAATGGGGAAACCAGAAAAACGTGTCAATGTTTGGGGCTAGAATACTACAAAATGGCTAGTCTGAAAAATTTCAGACTTGTCAGTTTTTGTAGGGAATTCAATTTCCTACAAGAATATGGTCAGGTAAATGGTGTTTTACAACAATGGATTGTCGTTTTTATACCAAATATGAGGTAAAGTCTGTAAAATCGAAACTAGCGATGATAGATCTCTAGAATTTAATATTAAGATCTGTAAATTTTACAGTGTTTCTTACACGGAGGGAAATCTATGGATCGAACATCCATAATTATTGATATCACATTAAATAAAAATTGATATTTCTGTCCCATCAATGAATATGGATGTTTCATCAATACTTTTTTGATAAATCACTATTGAAATGGTATCCATAAAAAACAAAATTTTTAATAATTTGACATCTGGTTTCAGTGAGAATCGAACCATGCTCCTCTGGCACGTTAGCCCAGTATTCTACCATTCGGCTACGGCATATTATACAATTTTTAGAAAAATGTTCAATCATAAGAAATTCAAAAAATTTTGAATTAAAAAAAAACCGCTCCAACAAGTTGTAATATTGTTAGAAAATCCATAGTAAAAATTGTTGAACTATTATGATTATGCGTCCCAGAAAAATTTACATTTCGTCCATATATATTAATACGCTGTCTCTACCATTATTACTATGCAGTAAATATGGATATGGATATACCGACAATAGAAATTCATATCACGACCATAGATATTGACATGCCGTTCAAATATATTAGTATTCTATCCATAGATATAAAAAATAGTACATCATATCGAAATGGTTGACATGTCATTTTACTTTTTATTGGGAGCAAATAATATTTGATAACTCGCACATTCTGAATGAATGTTGCATCAAACTCGGCGCTATCAATAGTGATATTGTCACAACATTCAATGCATTTCTCTCAGTGTACATTTCTCAAAAATAAAATCAATATATCTAATTTTTGAAAGAAAAAAAACAATTTTTTTTATTTGGCCCAGTCTAATACACACACTAGAGTAGGAGCTAAAAGTACCCGTTTGGGCGAAAAGTGGATTAGTCCTTTTGTACCCGTTCGGGTATAAATATGTATGTATAATTAGGACAGCCTCAAACGAATGTGAACATACATCCCTTGCAACTGATCCCTAACGCATCCTAAACTAATCGCCAGGTTAGGACGCTCACATACAGTATGTGTATGTCCACATCTGCGTTGCTTTGTTTTCGACTAACAGGTCAATTCTACTGTGGTAATAACTTTATTATTACCGGCAAACAAATTCACTCGGCAACTTTTACTCCTTTTTGGTATTCTGAGGGCAAAAGTTTTCTGGTAACACCGTTACCACCAAAATAGGTGGTAACATCAATATAAAACAGCTGATGTTTACTTTGAAAAATAAAAAAGCGAAAGTGCAATTGAACAAAATAAAGTGAAAATTAAACAAAATAAATAAATCAAAGTGAAAATCATAAATAAAATCATAAAAAAACCGGTATATAGTATTAATAAATCACAATAAAAACTGTGTATTCCCTGCTGGAGCTCGGGATGGTCTTTGCAAAAGGCCACATACAACCGCAACTGCGCTGGGGTGGTGCGTGCATATTTTCTGTAAATAAAATAAACAATTTTTAATAAATTTCATAAAATATTTACTAAATTTACTTACTTGTTCATTTCCATTTTGCAGTCTTCTTCTTTTTGATAAACAAAAAACATATGGCAGGTGACTAGCAGGGTGGCTTTTCAATTCACCATACACACTGGTGAGTTTTTTTGCCATTAGAGCGTTACCATCTGCTCAGAATCGCAGCCACTTTATTTGGTAACGTATTTTAGGGAAAATTGTTTGCCGATGGCAATTTTACCGGTAACGCGCAGCATAGGGCTGTAAAGAACAACTTGCATACATACAACATACATATATACAATTTATGTTCAAATTTTCTTGCCTAACTAAAAACTGTGAGTTAACTGAGTTCACTAGTGCAACTTCATTTACTCGCACCACCTTTTTCTTGAACAGTGTTTACTCACAGCAAACGAGTTTGTTGCGTACTTGTGCGAGTATTTTTAGTTAAGCGCACCAGTAGGAACAACAACTAACAATATTTGCTTCATATTTTATCCGAACATGCGAGTACATATTTCTGTTGTTTGTGTGAGTTGAAGTTAAAATTTTTTATGAGTTATCAAAAGTTAACTTTTTCAGGACTTATGCAGCTCTTTAGTAGATATGCCTTTTGCACTACCAGTTTTTAGTTCACATTTAATTACTAATTAACAGTTTGTTAACTTTCGTGTTTTTAAACATAATTCTAGTTGATAGAAATTCATTTTTTAGTTATGCAAACAACCCGTCATATATTATCGCCAGCACAAATTCATTTTTTCTTTCACCCCATTTTTTTGTAGTTTTACCTCCCGCGGTATAAATATAATTTCTTTGCTGTAGTTACAAGTTTAAAAAACCAAAAGGAAAGTTACTGAAGCAAATAACCTTTTGTTGCCTCTAGCTGACTTCCCTCGCTCGTTGATTTCATTTCCGTTTCACATTCACAGTCCAGATATTTGTACTTGTCGGTAACATAGACAATTTGCATAATTTTGAAGCTGTTTTAGAGTGAGGGCGGGGTAGTCAATTAAAGACAAAAGAAAAATTTAAGAAACACGTAATGAGTACTAGGGCCTGATGGAATTCTACATAGATATAACTTTTAGTAGTATCCTAAAACCGAAAAATTTAGCACAGAGACACTTAAAACTCTGGCGGAAATGCTGTCGCCGAATTCCAGGAAGTCGGTGGAGTTAGCGAAATCTCTGATACCGGATTTCCAAATCACTTATGTGCCAAAGAAGGTAAACGGAAACCCCTTCAAACGCCAGAGATCGAACGGGAAGTTAAAACCACATCCCAAGCGGAATCATAACACCACTGGAGTGGGCAAACCATATCCAAAGACCGGTGGAGGCACGTCCGGAACCAACTCAGTAACGCTCTTGTTGGCGTTTATGTGGAGTCTCCGTTAGGTACGGCGGCGGAAACGGATGCGGGTGCCAACCAGCGACAGAGTAAAATAGTCGCGTGCGACGACTAAAGAACTGTTGCACTGTACAATGCAGCAGCTACAACACAGAGAAAAAAAGTCACATAAAATGCCATGTAAATCAGAACAAAGTTTAGCGGATTTCCCTATGATATTTTTCCAATAAGATGTCCGTCTTATTATGACTGGGTGTCTCTTTTTAATAAAACTGAGTAGATAATCACATAATTTAAGATGATTTTCTTTTTAGTATTTCGAATTAAAAAAAAAAAAATAAACGCTCAACCCAGATGTCTAGTCTAGTCTAATCTACACTACCATGCCATCGTATACTTAACTTGCCAACGTCTAATTACACCTTTGTTCTTTTTGCCTCACCACATGTCCACTTGCCTTCACCGCGAATCGAACTAAGAATTATTAACTGCTGAACGGAGATCTCTACCATGATGCTATGTTGTTGTTGTTGTTCTTTTTGTTAACAATGCATGGCCCTGTCTAGAGTGTATGATCATTCCGAAGATCTTCATCAAGCTCTACTAAGGGGAGTCCAAGGAAACGTGCAGTTTCAACAAGGTTTGTCCAGAGGGACAGAGGGGTTAGAAGAGTAGGTTCAGATGAACAATTGAAGAGATGTAGAGTATCATGGGGGTCCTACCACATGCAGGGCATGTGTTTGAGATTGTATCATTCAGTCTGGATAAGTAGGAGTTTAACCTCACACTATATCCAGACCTAAGCTGTGCCAAGGTGACTCTTGTCTCCCTTGGTAAGGTGCGTTCTTCTCCAGCAATATCCGGTGGAGGACTGTTCAGAACGGGATTCACAGGTAGAGATCCGACAAAAGTGTCTACCGACTCGGTGTGGATGTTGGTTAGAGCCCGCTTATGATTCTGCAGATCAAAGGGCAAGGTAATATGATGCCGGATCTTATCATAATGCTTACGGAGATGTTTCCTTATGTCTCTCGGTGTCCAAAAGATGACGGTTTGGGTGTGCTGGCTTGTGGCAGTTCAGAAGGAATTGCCTGCTCAGCATTTCCGCGTGCTTTACATTGAGCAGTTTTGCCTCCTGATGGAGGTGAGACTCAGGAGACATGAGGACACATCCCGTAGCAGTTCTGATGGCAGTATTTTGGCAGACTTGTAACTTCGTCCAGTTGGTGTTATGCACATTAGGAGACCATATGGGTGCAGCATAGTCAAAGACTGGTCGGCCAATGGCCTTATATGTCAGCAACGTTTCTTTGTCTTTTCCCCAAGTACTGCCGGCAAGTGACTTGTTTGCCCACGTACCTTTGAGACCATTGCAGACACATGACCAGCAGATGAGAAAGTATTATCAGTGTCACCCCTAATAACTTTGGGTGGCTGACAGTTGGTAGCTTAGTGCCACCAACGAAAATGTCTAATTCATTTCTCAACTGGGGCGTCCATGTCGTGAAAAGCGTCGCCGTGGATTTAGTCGGAGATATCGTCAGATCTCGCTCAGTGAAAAACCTGGAAAGGTCGCAGAGGTAACCGTTGATTTTCGCACAGAGTTCATCAGTATAGAGGCCCTTCCCCGTCGCCATTATTGTGCAGTCGTCGGCATATGAAACGACGGTGCCGCCCTCTGGTGGTGGGGGCATCTTCGATAGATAGAAGTTAAACAGTGTAGGGGATAGGACACCACCCTGTGGCACCCCCTGTCTAATACGTCTAGGTTTTGAAGTTGCGTTTCTAAAGTTGACCGACGCCTGCCATCCATTCAAATAATTAGCGGTCCATCTCTTTAACCCATCAGGTATCTGTGTTTCGAAGAGATCTTGTATGAGAGTGCATGGTTGACTGTGTCAAAAGCTTTCGACAGATCAAGTGCCACTAACACAGTCCTGTGATTTGGTTGGTTTTGATTTAGGCCGCTATTTATTTGAGTTGTAATGGCATTGAGTGCGGTGGTGGTGCTGTGCAGCTTACGGAAGCCATGTTGATGACTAGCCAGGTGCAGATTTGCAGTATAATACTGGAGCAAAATGGACTCTAGCGTCTTCACTACCGGTGACAAAAGTGATATAGGACGATATGAATCGCCTATGTTTGCCGGTTTTCTAGGTTTTAGTAATGGAACCACTCTCGCCTTTTTCCATATTTCAGGAATGACGAAAGTGTTCAGTGAAAGACTGAATAGAGCCGCTAAGTATTTGTGTCCCTCCTGGCCTAGATGTTTCAGCATCTTCATGGCAATGCCGTCGGGGCCGATGGATTTTGAGGGGTTAGCCTGTCTGATGGCTTCCTTGACCTCTGAGGCAGTGATGATAATGGGCGTGTTTTGGTTTTTGTATTTAGCTAGCTGTGGACCTGGTGTAACCGGGTTGGCTGGCGTCGTAGGTTAAGGCGTGTTACAGCATGGTGCGATGAACGCATCCGTCCAAAGGTTCCTGTTTGCGAGCCCAGAGCATAGATGTACGTGGCTTTGGCCTAAGCAGTTATTGCATTTGCCCGATGACGCGAGCGTGTATAATCTTTGCCGACGAACAGTACACGTAGAGACAGGTGCGAGAAGATGTTGATCCTGACTCACGTGTGCATTTAAACGGGAGGAGAGGGGCGGGTGGGGGGTGTGACGTAGAAACAGAGAGAGACTGGTGCTCGGCATTGCTCATGTCTAAACTGCTCCGGTGGGAGCGAGAGTGTTGAACTGCTGCGCGTGATGTTGACGCCATAAGGCACGAGCTACAGTCTGGAATTTGTGTGGCGGGTATAGCAGAAGTGCTGCTAGTCGTTAAGACATTATTATTATTATTATTAGTATTGCTACCGCGGGGCGCCCGACCGCGCAAACAAGGGGCCACGATAGTACTAAAGAAAGTACGGGGTCTGTGGATGTTAAGGTTAAGCCCTGAACATCCAGATTTATGGAGTCATCTCTTACACGAGAAGCATTGCACAGAATGCGACCGTTTAATATATATCTTCTTGCAACAGACACTGCATATCCATTCTCTTGGACCGGGGTTCGGCTCAACGCCCGCCCGTAACAATAGAATATCTTGCAGCCCTGCTGCAAGGGGGGAGGATGATAGTTTCGGAATGGGACAAATCATACTAAACAGGGTTACTTTGAAAGTTACAGTCCTTGGCCGAGGTAAAACCCCGGGTGGTTCCACTGCGCAGAGATTCATGGCGATGTCCTGGGTTTTCTGCTCTGAGAAGTGACTGTACAGAGGGAACCACCATGATGCTATCGTGTACTTGTGCTTGGTAGCGTCAAATTACACATTTGAAGAAGGTATACTTTTATGTACATATGTTGTATGTACATATGTTGATACGTTAATATCAAAATTTAAATTTATAAGGGATCTTTTAAAAATAAATAGTTTTCCTTTTCAATAAATTCAATATGAATCTAGTGAAAATAAGAGGATGTTCTCATTAATTTACTTTATACAAATTTTCTCATAAAAACAATTGAACGTTTTTGACAAAAGTACATAAAAAATTCATAAAAAGAAGCTAACTCCTTCTTTTTGGCCGATTTCCTTTTCAAAAAATTTGAGAAGAAATTCAAGCTAAAATCTAAAAGATTTCCTAGCACAAATTTCTTCAAATTTGTCCCCACTCGCTCTCCCCGGCCAAAAAGCTTTTTTAGACGTCGATCTCTTTGATTATAGGTGAACTTTTTGGCTCTGTGAAGACTGGGTGAAGTCTACAAAGGAGCAAAAATCGAGGTCGTCGACAGTATCCAGACATCTCCTCAGAACCTGAGAGAATTCTCACGATGCTGCGGATAATGAATCCGTCCCTCCCGACGCAGGACTGGAGTGTCACTCTGGTCGGGGATGCGGTATTGCCTGATAGAATAGGGAGACATTCGAGCAACTTAAAAGGTGCAATGGACTAGTGCATTACAGTGTAGGCCAGATCGTTATCAACGTATACCGTGGCGATGCACAGCGCGCTGTCATCTCGGCTTGCTCTGAACAACTCGTCGGGACGGAGCAGTCCTCGACGATAGGGCGATGTCAGGGAAGTCTGAGCGCTCTCATGCTGTGGGGCTTCAGATAAGTCCGCACAAATCTAAAGATGTGGTCTGGGTCAACAGCTCGACGATTCGCGGATTGGGGAATATGGGTTTCAAGCTCATTCGAGCCAGCGGGGAGGGCAGGGTCGGAACCTGTATTTTGGTTAAGTCTGAGCTGAATACCTTCTGAGCTGAATACCTTCCTAACTGACATTACCCCCTGCCAGTTTAACAGTCGGCAGCACCAGCAGACGATGGCGCTGATCTATATGCCCTATGACGCCGAAGAACCTCCACCTCCAAGGGAGATTATTAATTTAGGTGATTACATTCAAATATATCTATAATAATAATATGTAAATAAGTATATAAAGGTTTTTTGTAAATATTTTCCCTTTAAACATAACTTTTTCTTCATTTCGAAACTTATAAATATGTAGTCGCAATGTTATAGTTGTAAAGTTCATCGTAACTGTATCTCTTAAGAAAACATGTGATAACTCTGAGTCATAAATATCTTACTAAATAAAAGTAAGTAAGGAAGTCTAAGTTCGGGTAAACCGAACATTAAATACCCAGCGGTAGTTTTCATATGATTTTGGAAATTTTCCATTTCGGAAGTGGGCGTGGTTGGGAAGCGATTTCGTACAATTACATCAGGTATACTCCCTATTAAGCTAGTATACCTCGTACCAGTTTCAACGTTCTACCGTAATCAGTTTAAAAGTTATGATCCGTGAAATTTTCAAATATTCCTCCCAAAGTGGGCGGTGCCATTTCCGTCACCGAATTATGTCAATTTAGGTGATTTTAGATATTTTCGATATAGAAAGTGGGCATGGTTGGAGGGCGATTTTATCCAATTTCATCAGGTATACTCCCAGCGATACTGTATGCTTTGTGCCAAATTTCATGTTGTTGTTATTGTTGTAACGAGGTGTAGTCCTGACCAACGCGTATTTTTCCTTAACCTAATTGTCATCAATATCTTCTAACGGGAGTCCAAGGAAACTAGCAGTTTCAATAGGGTTGGACCAAAGAGAGATGGGTGTTAGAAGAGTGGGCTCAAATGAGCAAGAAAATTAGTGATTGGTATTGTGGGGGGACGAGCCGCATGCCGGACATACATTCGGCACGTCAGGGTTCAGTCTAGATATGTAGGAGTTTAACCTACTACAATATCCAGAGCGTAATTGAGCCAGAGTGACCCTTGTCTCTCGAGGAAGATGACGCTCCTCTTCAGAAATGCCAGGTGTTGCGGCATGTAAGACATTGTTTAGCGGACAGAGCGCAGAGTAATGACCAACAGACGTTGTATGGATATGCCCCAAAGCCTGTTTGTGCACCTGTAGATCAAACGGCGTTGTTATATAGTGACGGATCTCATCAAAATGTTTACGTAGATGCGACCTTATGGTCCTAGGAGGCGGAATGAGTTCAAGCAGTTGTCTACCGGGATGCTGTGGTTTACAGCAATTCAGTAGGTACTGCTTGTTTAGCATTTCATTATGCTCCCTAACTGGAAGCATTTCCACCTCATTATGTATATGAGATATAGGTGACATAAGGATGCACCCCGTAGCGGTTCTGAGCGCGGTGTTTTGACAGCCCTGAAGCTGATTCCAGTGAACGTCTGCAAGCCCCGGCGACCATATCGGCGACGCATAGTTCAGGATCGGCCGACCAATTGCCTTGTACGTTACCAACAACGTTTCTTTGTCTTTACCCCAAGTACTGCCGGCTAGTGACTTGAGGATTTTGTTGCGGCTCTGTAATTTTGAGACAATTGCAGCTGAATGGGCAGCGAAAGTGTGCATGGTGTCAAAAGTCACTCCTAAGATTTTTTGGTGAGCGACAGTAGGTATTTTATGATCACCCACATAAATTTCTAATTTCATGCCAACCTGCGCTGTCCACGTCGTGAATAAGGCCGCCGAAGACTTTGTTGGCGACAATGTCAAGGTTCGGGCAGTGAAGAACTCGACTAGAGAGGGGAGATAACCATTTATTTTAGAACACAGCTCATCAACGGAAGTACCAGTTGCCAATATCTAGGAATCGTCTGCGTAAGAAACAATCGTAATTTCTTCTTCATCGTTCTATCGTAATCAGTTCAAAAGTTACGACCAGTCGAATTTTCAAAAATTCCTCACTTAAAAAATTTATGGAAAATCATAAGAGAATGACCAGAGGGATTTACCTATAACATTATATAATTTTAGCCATTTAAGCTACCGAGATATGTCAATTTATGTGATTTTCGAAATTTTCGATATAGAAAAATGGGGGGCGTGGCTATTATCCGATTTCGCCCATTTTCAATTTGCTCATACCTTGGCCAGAAAGTAACCTGTATACAAAATTTCAAGCAAATATCACAATTTTTACTCAAGTTATCGTGTACACGGACAGACGGACGAATGGACAGACATGCCTTAATGAACTATTTTTTTCAACGTAAGAATTTTCATATATGGAACTCTATATCTATCTCGATTATTTTGTGCCGTTACGTAGTACCGTTATGTGAACAAAATTATAATACCCACTAGTACTAGTACGCTGGGTATACTAATTTGAATTGAATTGAAAAAATGATCGAAAATCATAAACTTTGACAGAGCGATGGTTGTTGTTGTTGTTTTTAACGGCCATAGTAAAATCGTACTACATTCCACTGCGTTTTGATAATTTAATAATTTTTGTCCTTGTTTTTCTCATATTGCTGCATCCTTACCCTTTAAGGACTTGCTAATTAGTAAATCGGTATTTTTTATCTGCACCATATGCTTAGGATATCCTTTAAAGGATCCAAGACTGTGGCGCCTCCCGAAAAATTTCAATAAAATGTGGATATGTGGTTACTAATTTAAAGGATAATTGATAATACTCTAAATATAACATTTATTTTAATTATCCCTCAAGGACATGGAAGTAATGTCCTTTAAAATTATTATCCTTCAATTTTTTCAAAACTCTAGGTGCTTTAAAAATTGTATTGTAATAAAAGTTCTGAAAATGTGTATACAAATATTCAAGGATGCGCAGGAGATGGACAGGACATACCCCAGAAATTGATTTTACAATATGGAGTGGTTCAAAAATTTTTTTTTTTGGAAAATCTAAAACGCTACCCCGAAATATGGTTCCTTGTGACAAAAAAAGAGGCTGCTATTTTTTTGTTTTTTTTTAAAGGTGCTTTAGAGGTCGCGCTACTCGTTTTTATAAAAAAAATGAGATGCTTGCAAATTTAATTTAATTTTAACATGTTTAAGTGCAGTAAAAATTTGCGTTTTTGTGTGTTGTTATTCTGTTTTCATTGACGAATATTCTTGCAATTCAATAGCCTTCTTGGATGAGTAGAAGGGGTTTAACTCCTGAAAGTATGTTTCGAAATTGAAAACGGTGCAACTAAAACGCCTACACTGATCTCATCGCGCATTGGTTTTTTGGATATATTTCGCATCTAGAAGGTTTATCACATCGCTGATTATGAATCCGATGTCATTTTTGTTAAATTCAAAATGGCGGGTCCAATATGGCGGTGATTTTTTTGAAAACTAATTGGATTTTATTAAAACTTGGTACTCGGGGGTTTATGCGTTGTCTGATTACGAATCCGATATCGGTTTTTTTAAATTCAAAATGGTGGATCCAATATGGCGGTGCATTTTTGAAAACTAATTCGACTGTGTGAAACTCGTCACTTATGGATTTATGACATCGATTTATATGAACTAGTATCACTTGTGATCGAAAATTCGACCAATAAAAACTTTAGAGGGTCGAGGGGTCTCTAGCCCCGTACCCCCTGAAAATAAGAAACATTCATAATTGATACATAAGTACACACCATAGGTAGAGCAAACCAATAATACACAAAAAAGTGGTATGAAGGAATGCAAATTAAAAACCTCAGTGTGCTTCTGCATAAATATGCACGCCTAATAATATACTCATATTCCGTGTATCATATGGAAAATATGTCGCGGACTTATGTCTAAAGGTATGAAATTGGCACGCTTATAAGAAAGTTGACTTAGAAATACTATAGGGCATCGTAGCTGATTTGTTATAAGCATTTGCTTTAACCGCTTCGGTGCAGACACAGTAGTTCTGTGTCCGAAAATCCATCTGATGTGGAGCCTGGAAACTCCGAAACGCGTCATGGTATCCATCGCTGTGTAAATCTTTGTCAATTTTCTAAATGATACCCATATAGGCATATCTTGCTCAATATTAAAAAAAAAAATAGATAGGTGGCAACCCTTTGAACCGCCCCAAAGTGGCAACCGCCATGTGTATAGTCTTAGAATGAATCACACTACTAATAATGCCAAATTTAATACAAAACGGCAAGGTGGTTCCCGAGATATAAGGAAATATAAATAAAATACGGTTTGGGGGCACCCCTAGCTGGCAACCCTCCTAGAAATTGTCATATTTGAAATGCGACCGAAAATACCTTTCATTTGATACCCATATTGGCATATATTGCTCAATATTAAAAAAAAAATTGAGATAGGTGGCAACCCTGTGAACCGCCCCAAGTGGCCACATCCACGCGTATAATCTTAGAATGAATCATACTATCTATAATGTCAAACTTTATCTAAATCGGTAGAGCGGTTCCCGAGATAGAGAGAAAAATAAATAAAATGCGTTTAGGTGGCAACCCTGCCGAGATTTCCATATTTGGAATACGGTCGAAAATACCTTTCATTTCATACCAATATTGGCATATCTTGCTCAATATTTAAAAAAAATTTAGACATTTGGCAACCCTGTGAATCGCTCCAAGTGGCAACACCCACGCATATAATCTTAGAATGAATCATACTATCTATAATAAAAATAAATAAAATGCGGTTAGGTGGCAACCCTAGGTGGCAACCCTGATTGAGATTTACATATTTGGAATACGGTCGAAAATACCTTTCATTTGATACCAATATTGGCATATCTTGCTCAATATTTAAAAAAAATTGAGATAGTGGCAACCCTGTGAACTGCCCCAAGTGGCAACACCCACGCATATAATCGCCTACGCTTGAAAGTCTGCAACATACGCCTGAATGTCGGCTACAACTTCCGTTTCATCGTCATCCATTTTCTCAAATTTTACTCTCAGTCAAAACTTCATATCGCCGCCTAAGAAGTTAACTTCAAAAAGTGAAATTTCGCAGGCTCGAAAGTTATTTTTTGGGTATGCGTAGTGGAACTTTTTTTCCTGAGCCCAAAACCTATCGAAAAATCGATGGCACGCTATGGGCTAACTTGCGTCCATACAAAGCGACCCACACTAGTATAAATACATACATATGTACTTTTACATGCTAAATCATATTCTTCATAGGATAACCTGAACTTTTATCGCTTTACGACACACCTTATCTTCAATCGGGACCAAAATTTATTTGCGATATCCTTGACCGCCGTAGAGTAGCGGTTAAGTGTTCGGCCTTCTACACCAAGTCGTGGCGGGTCAAGGCCCGGCAAAAGTAACATAAAAAATTATTTAGAAAAAGAATTTTTCTAAACGGGGTCGCCCCTCGGCAGTAGTGTATTTCTGCCATGAGAAGCTTCTCAGCAAAAACTCATTTGCTCTACAAGTTGGAAAGAGAAGCTCGGCAAAAATCTCGTTAGAGGTTAGGATAACCTGTTGGTATATCGCCGCCATTAGTTTTTTTTTTAACATTAGTATAATTAAGGACCACTTTAATGTATATATATTGAAAAATATATATTTGTTACGAACGATACGAAATGTAATATGTAATGTCTTCGGTTATATTAGGGTCGAAAAATTTTACTAACATAGAAAAAACTTTAAACTGCAATTGCTCCTTGATGAAAGGGCGTAAGTAATATGCGTCATTAAATATATGTATAATTATTCAATAATTTAACAAAGCTGTTGGGACACAATTAAGCATTAAACGAAACTCACAGAAATTTATAGAAAATCAATTATTATAGAAACAATAAAGCCAAAGTCTCAAGCTTACATACATACATACAAAGCACACAAACATGTGAACCCTTTACAAAACTGTCGGTGAACGGCTATCAGCCGCAGCATCAACAGCACATAAATCATTTTTGCCAATGCTTCCCCCCACTGTCTAACTTCACACCTTCGAAACGTGTCCTTTTCATTTCTGTGTCCTTCATTTTTAAGCTTTCTCTTGCCTTGTTGGTGGCGTGCTGTTGGCAACGGAAATATTCATAATGCTGAAAAAAAATCAATTTCTACTGGCGATCATTATCGTTTCGTCTGTCGGCTGCTTGCTTCTGTATCCTGCTGTGATGCTGTTGAACACTCACACATCCACATACATAGCTATACAAATTTTCATATGACAAAGCGAATCATTAGACCAGGGAAGCAGTGACGATACTAGAGGTCAGATTCTACGTAAATGCTTCTGGTAACAATCTTCAACAGACATTTTGCTTAAAATGCGAATATTGCAAGCTATTCACAAACAGCCTACTGCGGGCCATAATGTCAACTCGATGAAATAAAGTGACAAGTGAATTTAATATTCATATTTTTGGACTTTTGCCCCACCTTGGACTTAAGCTCTACAAAAACCTTTTTACTTTGTCTTGCACGTTCTAGTTTGACAACAGCGAATATTTCTGTATATGTGCACACATATGTAGATCCATAATACATACTACGTATTTATAGGTGCTACCTAGAGGTTAATTAAATTTTCTTTTGTAATAATACTGATTTTCAAAAAACGTCATACTTGTTTAAGTACTGAAATTTAATACATTAAGGGCAGATTTCTCGACTGTTTAACAGCCAGTTCATTTCCCCTTTATTTTAACAGGAGGATGAACTGGCCAACTAAATATATAGTGAACGTTAAATTTACGACTATTCGAGAAATCCGCCCTAAATCTGTTCGACATAAAACCAACGACCTTTGCGGTAGTTAAATTATTTATTAGCTTTTAAACAGCTTAGCGGTATCTGATTGTTATTATGTAGAATATCTGGTCCATTTTAATTCTCTCATGCGACATGCGCATCTGGACGAAGCCGCTGATAATAAAGATGGCAAAAGAGAAATAATTAAATCGCAAAAGCTCTTCTGGCAGCTCTAAATTGGAATTCAAGTAGGTAAGTACAATTTTTTAATATGTCATTAAGGCACACTTGAACAATTTTTTAATATGTCATTAAGGCCCACTTGCACAACGCCGAGTTATCACAATCACTTTTTACTCTCTTATTCCAAAACTGAACTGGGTTGCCAGCTCTCATTTAGGTACTATCCTTACAAACACCGAGCACCAAAAACTCAAAAAGCTCTTTAGATATATAATAAGATTATTTGTTGAACTATATTTATTCAAAAAATATTACACAAACTTCAATTGTATAAATGGAAAATCGCTCTTTATTAAAATGGGTATTTGTTTTGCATGATTGACATCTCTGAATAAATATTTCGATGAGAGCATGTGGATACCATTTCGATCTCCTCCGCTCAGTTTGAGAAACGTTTGAAAATTCTGCCGTTCGCAATTAGAAAATCAGGGAAAATCTCATATTAAAAAATAAATATAGTTTAAAAAAACTAAAACTCACACTTTTAGAGAGCATTGAACTAAAAAGTTGAAAATAATTTTAAAAACCCTACACAGTAGTATTGTGGAAAAAGCGTGGTCCGCTTTGTTCCATAATCTTCGTTTTTTATTTAAATTATTTTTACCTTTTTAGTGCAATATTCTTTAAAAGCGTGTGTTTTCGCTTTTTAAACTGTATTTATTTTTTTACTTTTAAGTTAAATCTGTAATGAAGTAATCGATTAATATATCACAGTGCAAACGAAACCTCTGGGCCTCCACTTTAGTTTGATACCCATATTGTAGGCAATTTTGTGACAGTCATATGCCACTATCGGGTAGACTGAAGTAGAGTTACATACAAACAAGTAAAGCTAATGAAAGCGTAGTAAAGAAACTAGCATTAAGGTGATGACCCAATGCAGGCTTGATTTGCTTGCCTTGCTTACCTAGGCTTACTTTGCTTTTTTTTGAAAGCTTCTATGGCCAAGTAGAAGCTTCAAAAGCTGCCAAAAATACAGGATGAGACAAACAACTCAACAACAAGACAAACAGGCATGTAAAGCGCTGTCAAATAGAGATTTGGGCTATTCGACGCTTTGAAGTGCTTCAAGCAAGCAAAGTAAAGCTGCCACTGGGCCAACTTTCATACATTTCAGTAGAGTTCAAAAGAATTTTGACATTTCTCGAGGCAAAGCCAGCAAAGCAAGCGGGCATTGGGCCATCAGCTTAATGTGGGAAAAGCGTCGAGCGCTCGATATACGAAAATTATGGCACAAAGCGGACCACGCTTTTTCCACAATACTACTGTGTAGGGTTTTTAAAATTATTTTCATCTTTTTAGTTCAATGCTCTCTAAAAGTGTGAGGTTTAGTTTTTTTAAACTATATTTATTTTTTACTTTTTAGTCAAATGTCCTATGAAATTATCGATAAATATATCGAAAAATACAGCAGTCCAAACGAAACCTCTGGACTTCCACTTTCGTTTGATACCCATATTGTTAGGAAATTTTAAGGTATTTGGCCTCACATTTTGACAATAACTCAGTTATCGAAATATATTGAAATCCAAATGAAACCTGCGGCGTTCCCCTTTCGTTTGATACCCATATTGTAGGGAACTTTTAAGGTTCTCGGGCATTCACATTTTTACCCATAACTCAGTTATCGATAAATTTATCGAAATATGTCGATGTCCAAATGAAACCTGGGGCCTTCACCTTTCGTTTGATACCCATATTGTAGGGAAATTTTAAGGTTTTCGGGCAACCACATTTTGACCGATAACTCAGTTATCGATAAATTTATCGAAATATGTCGATGTCCAAATGAAACCTGGGGGCTTCACCTTTCGTTTGATACCCATATTGTAGGGAATTTTATAGGTTTTTAGGCAATCATATTTTGACCGATAACTCAGTTATCGATAAATTTATCTAAGTCCAAATGAAACCTGCGGTGTTCCCCATTCGTTTGATACCCATATTGTAGGGAAATTTTAAGGTTTTCGGGCAACCACATTTTGACCGATAACTCAGTTATCGATAAATTTATCGAAATATGTCGATGTCCAAATGAAACCTGGGGCCTTCAACTTACGTTTGATACCCATATTGTAGGGAATTTTTTAGGTTTTTGGGCAATCGTATTTTTACCGATAACTCAGTTATCGATCAATTTATCGAAATATATCGAAGTCCAAATGAGACCTGGGGCATTCACCTTTCGTTTGATACCCATATTGTAGGGTATTTTTTAGGTTTTTGGGCAATCATATTTTGACCGATAACTCAGTTATCGATAAATTTATCGAAGTCCAAATGAAACCTGCGGCGTTCCCCATTCGTTTGATACCCATATTGTAGGGAAATTTTAAGGTTTTCGGGCAACCACATTTTGACCGATAACTCAGTTATCGATAAATTTATCGAAATATGTCGATGTCCAAATGAGGCCTGGGGCCTTCACCTTTCGTTTGATACCCATAATGTAGGGAAATTTTATGGTTTTCGGGCAACTACATTTTGGCGGATAACTCAGTTATCGATAAATTTATCGAAATATATCGAAGTCCAAATGAGGCCTGGGGCATTAACCTTTCGTTTGATACCCATATTGTAGGGTATTTTTTAGGTTTTTGGGCAATCATATTTTGACCGATAACTCAGTTATCGATAAATTTATCAAAATATATCGAAGTCCAAATGAGGCCTGGGGCCTTCCCCTTTAGTTTGATATCCATATTGTAGGGAAATTTTAAGGTTTTCGGGCAACTACATTTTGACGGATAACTCAGTTATCGATAAATTTATCGAAATATATCGATGTCCAAATGAAACCTGGGGCCTTCACCTTTCGTTTGATATCCATATTGTAGGGAAATTTTAAGGTTTTCGGGCAACCACATTTTGACCGATAACTCAGTTATCGATAAATTTATCGAAATATGTCGATGTCCAAATGAAACCTGGGGCCTTCACCTTTCGTTTGATACCCATATTGTAGGGAAATTTTGAGGTTTTCGGGCAACCACATTTTGACCGAGAACTCAGTTATCGATGAATTTATCGAATTATGTCGATGTCCAAATGAGACCTGGGGCCTTCACCTTTCGTTTGATACCCATATTGTAGGGAATTTTTTAGGTTTTTGGGCAATCATATTTTGACCGATAACTCAGTTATCGATAAATTTATCGAAATATATCGAAGTCCAAATGAAACCTGGGGCCTTCCCTTTCGTTTGATACCCATATTGTAGGGACATTTTACTGTTTTTGGGCCACTGAGGCTTAGACCGAAGGAGAGTCACATACATACAAACAAGAAAACAAGCAAACATACAAGTGAACCTAATAAAAGCGTGGTAAAATGAGCTACAGAGAGAAAAATGAGCTGGGAATGGATAAGAATTGACCGTGAATTTGGTTGAATCAACAGATATTTTGCTTGATATAACTATATTTTGGTTGATATGACCAAATCACTGTTAATTCTTATCTTATCACATCAGCTCAATTTTCTCATTGTATATCAACGGTTAGGTATTTCACCTCAAATTGAAAACGAACGTTTGAGATTTGACAAGATTATTGGTTCCAAATGCAGCTAAAAATGGTTCTTGGGATGCTTTTTATTCATTTCATTGCAACACATAGGTTTCCAAATGTGCAATATATAACAACTAGCTGACCCGGCAGACGTTGTCCTGCCACAAATTCTACACTGAAAAAAAGATCTACAAGAAACGGCCGTCAAATTAACAGAAATCCTGTCAGTTTTCGTCCAACAGTGGGGAATGTCAATTTTGAAAGTGACCCCCTATCATTATTCGAATATACTATCATATTGACATGAATTACTGTAAATTTGAAAGTGGACACTATAATATTGACATGGATTACTGTAAATTTGAAAGTGGACTCTAATTGATATTTTTCAAAAATCACATGTTTTTACTGCCAATTTTACAGTAAATACTGTAATATTTACAGTATTACCATAATCACTTTGAAAGTGGTTTTGATATGTTACTTTCAATGTGGCACTTTCAACCTTTTTATTTCAGTGTATCTCTATTCATATCCCTATCCCTACCACCAGGTTCTGAAAGGCAATATGAAAAAACTGATGAATGCTGTAATGCAAGGCTAGCAGGATTTTAATTAATAAAAGTGTTTTGTGGCCTGATTATGATATTTTAAAAATTGAATGAAAAAAAATCAGACCAGTGGATCGGCTGTTTAGCTTTCGAAAATTTCTGGTTAGAATTTTATATATCGACGTGCCATACGAAAACTAACACTTTTCAAATTTCTTACGAAAACTAACACTTTTATTTTGTGTCTGACGAAAACTAACACTTTCAAGTTGTGTCTGACGAAAACTAACACTTTTATTTTGTGTCTGACGAAAACTAACACTTTTGGCTAGTACATTTTCCTCAGAGAAAACATGAAAGTGTTACTTTTCGTCAGACACAAAATAAAAGTGTTAGTTTTCGTCAGACACAACTTGAAAGTGTTAGTTTTCATCAGACACGCTTTTATTTTGTGTCTGATGAAAACTAGTTCTTCAGACATAAAATTTTAGTGTTAGTTTTCGTATGGCACGTTGATATGAGCCGTTTAACGCACAAGTGGTATAAGCCAGTTTTTTAGCTAGGCATGAGCTATGTAGGGGAAATTTTGTTCTATATATATAACACCCGAAGCGGGTAACTTCTAGCTCCTATAGAAACTGAATAAATAGCAGAACTAACTTGTGAAGTTAAGGGTACCCCCTATTGACAACACAAAACCTTGAATATCTCAGTTCGAGAAAAGGTGGACTTATAACACTTGTGCTTTAAGGGGCTCATATATGGTATAGATGATATTCTTGTTCAACCAATATTGCTATGGTTTGCTATCACAAATTCGAAAGGAGCTATGTATATAGGTAGAAGTTCTAAGTTTAAAAAGCTACCCCTAAAGGTTAAGTTACTGCACGTCTTGGTCTTGCCTCCGAAAAGTTACCAATTGATAAAAAATATGGGTATTTTTCAAATGGCAGTAATTATTTTTTTTATTAAGATAATCGCACGTTTTGTTTAGTTTTGTAAATTTGAAAGCTCCAACTTTAAGGTTAAGTAAAGGTTCATTAAACAAATTTCAAAATTTATGGAATAGTGAAAGTAAATGTAATTTTGCTATTGATCACCCTAATGTAAATGCTTACATACATACATATGTACATATAAATAATTACTTAACATAGAACAAGTGACCAAGAGAAAGTTCTGCTCTTTAAAATCATACTCTCTCTTAACATTACCTTGTTAATTTTGGATGCTGTCAGTTGGAAGAGAACTGTGAATTGAAATAATGTCTGATTTTCTGCAAAATTTATGTTAAGAGAAAATTCCAATAACATCCGCTCTTAGTGTCTTATCTTCTTCGCTTTCCGATTTCCTATTATTAATTTTTTTTGTTTTTTGGTGTTTGCGTTTGGCAAGAAACGAGAGGAATCTGCCTTGTATTTGGTTTGATTGCTATGAAAACGAAATTACCACATCAAAATATTCAACAACGGCGATAATAAAAAGAGCATCGTGAAAATTAACAAAAAAAAAAAAATTCGCTGTGAATAGGGAGTAGTTGAGTGTTTTGTCCCCTCTGGAGCTGATGCTGTTACACGGAAAAATAACAAGAAAAATACGTAAAAAGAAGATTTTATTAAGATTTTTGAAAAGGATATAATCAGTTTTTTTGTGTCACTTGCACGTGCAAAGTAATATCGCCCCCTGTTACGAGGGGGATGACGAATACAAAGTGAATTTACTAAATTCATTATCAAAAGTGGTAGTGCCGTCGGCTAAACACATTTGGCAACAATACGATTATTTTGGCAATCATGACCTAACAGGAATAAAATGTTGTACACCTGCGATTTTCAAAAACGGCGAAATTTGTGTTTCAATAGTTTGCAGTGTCGGTATAAAACAATACCATGTTCCCACTAACACTCACAAAGCCCATTTCGTTGTATACAAGAATTTTGAAGAAACATTTACGACTGAGGACTAAAAGAAAAAAATTTTACAAATAACAAATAACAATTAAAACCCAATGTTTATCAATCACCCGCCACATCACTCCAATCGCTATCGATAGGTTCTCGAATAGCTAATCTCGGTCATTTTTGATTTAATTGAAATTAAATTGCTTTATTAGCTAATTTTAATTAATAACCAGACGTAACTATTAATGTAAGTGCTCTTTCCTGGGTACATCTTTAAATTCCTTCCATACTTCTATGAACAAGGTATGTAAAAGAACAAGTAATTGAGAACTAAAAATAAGTTATATAATGGGTATTTCAAAGCATTCATATTATAGCACCGCGGTGTGTAACACATGGGTACTTCCTGGTGCTGTCTAAGAAGACATTTTGTAATACTTTTCTTCAAAAGTTATGCAAATTCAAAATTTCACTTGTTTTATAAAGTCTATATTTCAATACATAAAGGGCAATTCTAAATAAAATTCCGCACGGATTTTGTTCCCACTCCCAAAAATTATTTACTAATTCAATGACTTAAATTAAATTTAAAATTCGCAATATCATGTCAATTGCCACAACAGATGATTTCCAATACTTGAAATTTTTCCTAGAGAAAGGAATCTAAGCAATTTTTGCAAAAGAAGAATATTTATAATTGCCCTGATTTAGATATTTTCATTTATAAGTATTCAAATTTTATGTTAAACCAATTATACACTTACCAAAAAGTTATCAAAATTGAGAAACTATTCAAAAATAATTAATTTCCAAAAAAAGAAACACCTTCCTGAAAGTTAAATGGCCATATTTTATTTTTACAATTTAGAAAACTAGTAATTTCTAAACTTTTTTAAAAAACAAATATTTGTATATCTAATAAGAATAAAATATTTGTATAAAGTTTTTTTGAATTCTGCGTCAATAACCAACATTTTCTTATTTTAATTACGGCCCCATAAGTATTAACGCATACTGAACCCATTAAATCCCGGTCAAGCTCCGCTTGTAGGAATACCATTTTACTACCTGTAATTAATAAATTTCTTTTTAAATATCTAGTAAATAAAATTTTTTTTTTAATTTTCAGAAATTTTTGTTCCCACAAGGGGTTAATCGGCATTTAAAGTATCAAACTGATAATTCACTTGCGCTGAAAGCAGTTTATGTCATTTTTGCAACATTGTATGTTTTCAATGTTTAAAATGCAGTTATAGATATTTGAAGAAGTGCACTCGTATGGATACAATGGGAATGAATGGGTTATTAAGGCCAACCTAGTATATAAGAAACCTGTATAAATTGTTACGCAAGAAAATACAGGCAAATTTTGGCTTAAGTTAAGTATATATACAGCTGCGAACATTGAAATAGTAGTGGGAAATAACACTTAGAATTTTAGGAAATTTTTAAGCTATTAAAGCAATATGAGCGATTACACAGCCCCACAAAAAAAGGTAGGATTTTCCCGGGAAGAGATAGGTCAACCTATATGAATTTTATGAAAATTAGGTCCTGCTTTTTTTAACCTCAAAAAACTACCGTTTTTCGTGTTTTAGGGACATAGTAACAAGTCACTAGCTCAATCTCGTAACTTAATATAAAAATTACCTAAAATGTTGATCACTCACATCCAACATATGAGCCCCCTAATGCACAAGTGGTATTAGTCCACTTATTCTTGTTGCGAGATATTAAAGGGTTTGCTAATAGTTGGATATAAAAATCAGGATTAAACTTATACACTATGTTTTTGCATAAAACTTCAGAAAAAGGTTATATTTAAATTAAATTCATGTTTTCAAAACTTTTTATTCCTAAATTAGGGTTTTTGAGTACCCCAAACTGCTTATACCACTTGTGCTGTAAATGGTTTTAAATTTTTTTTAGAGCACAAGTGGTATAAGTCCACTAATTTTTATTTCTATATTAAAGGGTTTGCTAAAAGTTGGATATACAAATCAGGATTGAACTTATACACTATGTTTTTTAACAAAACTTCAGAAAAATGTTATATTTAAATTAAATTCATGTTTTCAAAACTTTTTATTCATACATTTATTATAAAGTACTTGTACCACTTCTACTGTAAATGGTTTTAACGTTTTGTTTAGAGCACAGTGAACAAAAGGAAAACTGGAAGAGCTTTGAATTGGGTTTAGTCGTAACGTATAAGTAACGTAGAGTATTTCACTACTGTCACTTTCACTGTCCATTTTTAAACACTAGTTGTTATCGTTTTTATTTAGAAAACAAACACTACAAAATAACTCCTTCCTTCACGACAGTCACTGCACGAATGGTGAATTACTCTAACCTTCAGCTATGGAGGTGAATTTTTCATCACTTTGAAACTTATTTAGATACTTAAAAAAATATTTGAATTTTTATAGTTATTTTTTGTAAAATAACATTGTACATCTTTTTCCAATTCAAATAAATACAACAGACATTTTCATTATTTCACAAGGGCTTTATTTTTCAAGTCATAAAAAACACTACAAAGTCAATTAACAAAAAGAGTTATGAATTAAAATGATTGTTAAACTGAAAACGCATTTTTACACAGCCAAATGTATGTATTTAAATGTTATAAACAAATTATCTTAAAAAACTTGTACTTTAGAAGTGACAGTCACAGTCTTTTGGGGGTATTTTTTATTCTGTATTTGCGCAGTTCATACATACATATTTTCAAGCAATTGGACTATTATTGACTCGCTAAATGCTTTTGTTCTTGGCACGACCTACATATATACATCCATAGATATTTAAAATTTAACAAACCACGAAAAAATATTTCACTACTAAATTTTTTATTACTAGCTAGACGGAGGAGTGATCATATATTTTCTATGATAAACTAACACTAAGTTGGACGTGAGGTCATTTTTTTCTATTGGAAACTTACGCTTACCTTGACGTGGTAGTAAAATATTTTCTTAGAAAGACTTTCATTTACCTTGAGGAGTGGTAATTTTTACCACAGCAAAAACACAGCTGATCAAAAATCAACACAAATTGAGAAGCTACTGGGAAAATAAAACTCAGAGTGCATGATAAGACTAAGCAACTTAAAAAAAATACTCAATTTTACCACCACCTCCAAAGTTATAGGCTAATGTACCACTTGTGCTGTCAACAAAAATGGAAAGCGTTGACTGCACAAGTAAGTTTTGCTTTTTACGAGGTAGCTATGGGAGCTAGGAGTTACCCCGTTAGCGTGCTATATAGAACATATTTTCCCCTATATAGTGCCATGCCTAACTTAAAAAAAAAAAACTGGACTTACTTATAGTTCCAAAAATCTGAAAAAACTACAAGATGGAAAAAAACTACCAAATTTTATTTTCAGGTATTTATTGTAAAGCAACAAAAATGTATTACAATTTTTTTTTTAACAAAAATAGTTTCCATCACAAACGTAGTTCATTTTTATATGCTTTTTACAAATGCAAATAGGAATTTGTTTATACATAGGTTCAAGTGGCTGCCGCAGAGGCACACTTAGGCCAGTTTTGAAAAGCCCGTTGTGATACTCTATTTTACCTTTAAAATGCCATATCGAATATAAGGACATCTCTAATAGAAACATTTTTACAGCAATATTAGGGTAAGCCTAAAAATTACGTGTTTCAAATTTTGAAATTCGAACCGTCCGAAACGAGTGGTTATAAAAACTAAATGTGTGTATATTTGACCCTTAGGAACCTAAAGAAGTGTCCCTCAAAGTTTGAGCGAAATCCGAGACTAGCCAGCTTTTGGAATTAGACGTTTTCATATGGAATGTCTCAGAAATATTTAGTATATATGCACATTAGTGTGACCGCAAGTATTATGGGACATTTTTTTCTCTCGCATTTTCACTTGCAAACCCCTTAGATTTATTCCAAATTAGAAAAAAACTATACATAAAAATTTTTAGATCGTTTGCATAATGGGCGCCTTGAGCCCACAAAGTTTGTCAAAAATGCTTTTTTTCTCACTATGGCTCGCTTTAATTGTTCTTAACTTTAGTAATATTATCTAAGCTGAAGCTAAATGGTGCGAAGTTTATTATTATTGTTGTTGTTATATTATATGGTTGAGGGAGTTGACCGAGGTTGCCGGTTCGAATCCCACCTCAACCAAAGTCTTTTTAATTTTATTTATTTTTTTATTTTAATTTTCTATTTAGTTTAGTGGACTGTAAATCCTTTTATTAAACTTTATTGTTGTTATTTAATGAGGGTGAGCGCTAGGCCTAACGAGACAGTTAGTAGCAAAAGCTGAATGATACTCAGCACTAGGCTCTGAGGCAGTTTGCAGCTTAAGCTGATTGACACTCACTTTACACACATTTCCTATTATTTTACACTTAGTATTTATTTAGGGACGTAGATCCCTTCCAAAAGTTATTTAATGAGGGTGAGCGCTAGGCCTAACGAGACAGTTAGCAGCAAAAGCTGAATGATACTCAGCACTAGGCTCTGAGGCAGTTAGCAGCTTTAGCTGATTGACACTCACTTTACCCACGTTTTATTGTTTTATACTTAGTATTTATTTAGGGGTGTAAATCCCTTCCAAAAATTATTTATATGCATCGTTGTCATTAGGGGCGTTGATCCCCTTCAAATCGTATGCATAGGAGGCTAGCGTGAGTGCTAAAACCACGATTTGTTGAAGCGGCTATAAGCTATGTATTCAGAAAATTCTATAAACTATCTGGGAATTACATTGGTATGTAATGCAGAAGATATGAAATGAACGAAATAATCATAGCTTATGCCGCGTAAACAAATATTTATTTTATTGAAAAACTTTATTCACAAATATTCTAGGGACATATCTGATGAACAATGTTCCTCTGTATTAGTTTTTTGTAACATTAATATTGAACATATTTTTAAAAAAATTTGTATGGGCAGTTTTTCGAGATATCGGTAATTTTGTGTTTTTTTCAGGTATCATTTCATTCAAAAATTCTTTTCGGCAATGATACAAAAGCGATGGACGCAAGCGACACCTTGTTCGAAAGGAAATTAAAACACGCTTCCAACGACGTATAGTACGTAGGGGTGGACCAAACCATAGCTGAGCAATAGCTGGGCAAAGTCGAAATTTAGTCGAATTGTTACGATTTTTGAAAAAATTTTGATTTTAAAATGTTTTTTTTATGCGAAATTGTAAAAATCAGGAACTTTTTCTAAAATTTGTGTGCATAATAACAAACAGTATAAGCATAATACTGTATTTTTGGCGATTTTTTTTTGTAAATTTCAATATTTCTAAATTTAACTAAATAAATTGTAACATGTTGATGTCTGCATAAGGCAGATATTCAAAAAACTTTGTGGTGGCAATCATGACTAAGCAAATAGAGTCCAAATCAACCGTTTTTAGAATTTTTGTCCGTCTGTCTGTCTATCTTTCTGTCCGACTGTCTGTATGTCTGTATGTTTGTGGACGTATCACTCGAAAACTGCCCCTAGTTCGATAACTCGACCGGTTTCAGAGTTATCGACCAATATGTGGAGCAGGGGTGACCAAACATGTGTTCGTACAATACGCGTATATTTGTCGATAACTCTGAAACGGGTCGAGTTATCAAAAGAAAGGATACAGTTTGAAAGTGAAAAAGGGTCAAAAGAGTCACCAATTTTGAAAAATGTCAAATATCGTACTTTCTTGGAAAAGAAGGTTCCGGGGCCCGGGCTCTAAAAAAGGGTCAAAAGGACCATTTAGGGTCCCCAACGGCAAAACTGATAGAATTTTGCGCAATATGACAATAGCAACACGGCTAAATAAATGAACCTAAATTTTAAACCCGTATAAAGTTTAATCAATTTTTCAAACCTTTTTGTACAATCTTTCAAACCGTCCAAATACCTACAAAGATTTTCAATTTCTTTTGGTTTCGATTTAAAATCTAAATGAAAAAGCAGTCTAAATTTTTTTTTTGGTTTGTTTGAATATAATTGAATTTTGCCCACAAGAACTTCATGTGCGTCATAGCTCAACGGTAGAGCAGTCGGCTGTGACTCCTGATGAGCGTTTTCGTTTGAATCCTGCCAGCTGCCACATTTTTTTAGTTTTATTTTATTCTTAAAACTTTTCGGTCTAAAATGTAAACTTTTGTGTTTGAAAATTCAAATTTATTTTTGAAAGCTTATTCAAGATTGAATTTTGCCAACAAAATTTACGTGTGCGATGTAGTTCAGTGGCAGAGCAGACGGGCATGATGCGGGGAGTCTTGGTTCGAATTCCCGCCAACGGACAAACATTTTATTTTATCTTTAAAAAATTGTTAAAACATTTCTTGTTTATAATTGAAACCCGATTCATTTAGCCAATTTTCATGAAAACTGGTCTATATTGAATTTGAATCCAAATTTGGTTTGGTCATATATGTAGTCCAAAAAAGTTTAAAATTTAGGTTCAAATTTTTAGCTGTGAATATATTTCTTAGGACTTTTTAAAATGGCCATGCCATTACGGCGTGAGCTTAGTACTATTTTGCAGTGAAATACATGCAAAAGTATCTACTGTTACCTGGTAAAGCATTTTGGTATTTGCCTCTTGGCAACTATCGCGTATCTAACTTCTTGGCTTCACTTTTGAGTTACCTTGTTAGTTAGTTACTCAGTATCGCATAAGTGCCTGTAGCTTGTGTTTTGAATACATATTGTTGAATTTCTATGTAAATATCAGACAATGCCTTGACCTAGAGCAAGTATGATCGCCTGGCATGCGTAGGGTTCAAGGTTCGAGTCCCGGTAAAATGGAATTTTTAAATTGTTTTTCATCATTTTTTCTATCCTTCAGAAGACACTTATAAGTCAATTACCGAAGCGTCGCATAAGGACCGTATGGTCGTCACGTATACGGGGAAGAGTTTTTCCAGAAGGAAGATGAGAAAAAGATGAAACAGCGATAACTTCTGCGATTAAATTCAACTGCTTGAAGTAACCTTATGGACACATCCGCGATAGAAAATGTTGGCTGGGTATGAAAAAATAGCAATTAGTGCAAGTACAGTGAAACCTCCCTTGGGCGGACACTCACCGTAGGCTGATATTTGTCCGGTCAAAAGAGGTGTCCGGTTATGGGAGTGGGTAGCTATTTAGTGAAGGTGTGAATTTTTAACTAATTAAATGCTTAGCAATTACTCATTTCAATAAAATATATTCATTAGATTGCTCACAAGATTTGTGTTTATTACATTGTCTTACGTCTTTTCACTTTCACTGAACACACTTAACTGAGCAAACCAAACTAAGCATGCGTCTTAAAAAATATTTTCAACAAACACGGGAGTCCCCTATTTTTATTTACCCACATCCTATGTGTGAACACAACCACTACGACTTTTTTTAAAAGTCAGTATAATTGTAACTAACCTTTTACATTGTCCGCTCAAGGGGAGTTGGCGTCCGCTCAAGAGAGGTTTTTCTCTGATTTGTTATGAAACGAAATCTCTTTGTCCGTTGACAAAAGGTTCGTGTCCGCCTAATATAGGTTTTTGGTCAAATTTTATGACAAATGACTGTCCGCGTCCGGTCAAGAGAGTGTCCGGTTAAGAGAGTGGCATTTGTTCTGAAAAATGCACTTAAAACTTGGTGCATGAAAAAAAGTCCGCCCAAGGGAGGTGTCCGTTAGGAGAGGATTAATACGCTGCGCTTGTGGATAATTGTTTGCCTCCAGATACTGACTGTAAAAGATAAAATAACGATAATAAATTACGTTTAAGACAACGTGTGAACTAACATATATTATTTTTTAGCACGCTTTTATTAGCTTCACTTGTATGTTTGCTTGTTTGTTTGCTTGTTTGCTTGTATATATGTGACTCTCGTTCAGTCTAAGCCCCAGTGGCCCAAAACCCGTAAAATGTTCCTACAATATGAGTATCAAACGAAAGAAGAACGCCCCAGGTTTCATTCGGGCATCGATATATTTCGATAAATTTATCGATAACAGAGTTATCGGTCAAAATGTGGTTGCCCAAAAACCGTAAAATTTCCCTACAATATGGGTGTCAAACGAAAGGGGAAGGCCCCAGGTCTCATTTGGACATCGATATTTTTCGATAAATTTATCGATAACTGAGTTATCGGTCAAAATGTGAATGCCCGAAAACCTTATAATTTCCTTACAATATGGGTATCGAACGAAAGGGGAAGGCCCCAGGTTTCATTTGGACTTCGATATATTTCGATAAATTTATCAATAACTGAGTTATCGGTCAAAATATGATTGCCCAAAAACCTTAAAATTTCCTCACCATATGGGTGTCAAACGAAAGGGGAAGGCCCCAAGTCTCATTTGGACATCGATATATTTCGATAAATTTATCGATAACTGAGTTATCGGTAAAAATGTGAATGCACAAAAACCTTAAAATTTCCATACAATATGGGTATCAAACGAAAGGGGAAGTCCCCAGGTTTCATTTGGACTTCAATATATTTCGATAAATTTATCGATAACTCAGTTATCGGTAAAAATGTGAATGCCCGAAAACCTTATAATTTGCCTACAATATGGGTAGGCTTTGGTATATTTCGATAAATTTATCGATAACTGAGTTATCGGTCAAAATATGATTGCCCAAAAACCTTAATATTTCAAAAAAGACAATTGGAAAATGTTATTTTTTTATTTACAAATAGTTTACTGCAAGGAGATGCATTTTTGCGAAATGCAAGGCCGGATACAGTGCGGATGGCCAGCTACCAGCCAGAAAAGTTCTATGGTCTGCTAAAGAATCTGGTGGGCCCAAAAATATGTGTATATTTCATTCAACTATGGACATTTCCTTGATTACGGTTCACTTTTTGCTGCTACATCAACAACAACTAATTTCATTCATGATATAAATACTACAGGTAACCCCGTTAATGACACTAGTGACATTTTTAAGCAATTCTCATACTCATTTATTTTTTGCCACGTCTTTTCTGTTTGTTTTTTTTCAATCAAATAAATTACAAATCAAAAGAATTTATTTTAATTTTTCTTCAATTTGCGATTAGAACTATTGCTAGAATTGTTAAAAATAAGGACTGTGTCCGCCTAAACGTGCATTGTAAATTGGAAAATATTTTTTAATTTTTTTTTAATTTTTCCTTTTTTAAATTTTTTGAATATTTTTTTCTACTTGACTTATATACTGACACATTTTATATTGCTTAAAAACGTCAAAACCAAATCAAAAGAGAGAACGGTTTTACCTATAATATTTATATCATGATTTAATTTATGAATTTTTTTTTGCTGAGAGAATTTTACGTTTTTGTCACTCAAGACTTAGCCGGTTTCGTCTATTGCTCTCATCGTCTTACATATTGCAAACAGGCTAACCATTCGTCTCTGAGGCGAAACGAACGTTCGTTTCGTCATAGATAATGACGCCCTTAATGTTCCTACTTTCTTCTGTTTTACCAAAATAGGAAGTGAGCTTCCTGGCGAAATAAACTTTCCTGCTATTCTATTTAAATTTTAAAAATTCAAATTTTGTATTGAAATGTTTGGAGCAGCTTTTTATATATTTTTTGAACTAAGGTTTTATTTTCAGTATTTTTAGCGGTTCTGAAGATTGAATACCTACATAGATTATCTTCTTGCACAACCAAAAGTAGACTTCGCAGCTTTTACTGTACTGCCGATGATATATTAAAAGCTTGCTTTGCATTAAATGGCTCAATCACGATCAATTTACCTATCTACTATTCGAATCGTTAACATTGCCAAAAGACTTTGCACCATGAAATCTCATTTAAAAAAAATAAAAATTCACTGCAGCTTGTTGAATTAAACGTTATGGTATTGGTTAAAACTCTACTGAATACAGGCCCGTGCGCAGGAATTTTCTAAAGGGGGGTTTTGAACTTTTGGATGCTCAGAAGTTTGTAACTTTTGACAACGAGTTCTTTTGATATGGTGAATGCAAAATTAACACTTAATACGAGCATGCTCAAGGTTTATATTATACAGCGACCGGACTTGAAAATTTTACTTGGATGTAGTATGTAATTGCAAAAATAAAGTGGTAGATTTGAGAAAAAAGTGGTATATTTTTGTTCAATGCTTTAAAGTCTGCATTTATTAAGCAAAGGGTATCATTTTATAAGACGCCCAATTTTCATGAAAAATTATCGAGTGTAAATTAAACATTTTATTTCTGAAGATATTTGCTAATTAAAAGTTGCAACTTTTCATGTGGTAGTTGTTATATCAGATAAACAAAAAATTATGGATTCCGCCCCGGTTTTGCACCGCTTTTGGCCATGTTTTAGTTTTTTGCTGATAATTTTTCACAGACATATAAATTTTAATTTTATTTATTAACAATGGGGTCAAGAATCATCTTGTGACAAATATCTCGACAATTTTCTATCAAAAGTAGCATTGAACCATCTTGTAAAATGGTAGCAAAGAAAATTTGTACCAAAAGTAAGTATTGACAAAAGCATTTATTTCAACAACTTGACTTGCCTAGGACTAATATGCTGCCAGCCTGCTCCTTTTATGAGAAATTTGAGTTTTATAGAGCTATAAAAAAGTAATAGATTTTTAAACTTGCGTGGTAGAAGTAGTAGACACCCAAAAAAGGTGGAATAATCCAAACACTGAAAATATCTCACAGGAACTAAAATAAGGTAGACAAATTTAGGTTAAAACAAAAAAATAGAAATACAAATTTGAAACAATTTTCCATTAAATTTTCAGAAAAGTTTTGAGTATGCAGTTTTATAATATATACAAGTTTAGTAAAATAATACGGAAGCCTCAAGTACCTAGAAACTTACCTTGATTTTCAGGGATTTTTTTCTGCAGCGAGCAAAGCCTTGAACTTGAAATATATAATGTTTTTCTTTATTTTTAATTTTTTTTGCAGTTATTTTTTGTTTTTAGCATAAAAATACTAATACTTTGAACTAGTTTTTGTTAGATAATATTTTATCAGGGTCTAAAAAAAACCGTTTTCTAAAAATTTTCAGTAGGTACTTTGACCAAAAAAATGGAATACATATAAGCAAACAAAAACTCAAAAAATGGGACCATTTACGTTTTTTCTATATCTTAAAATCTTTTACTATAAAAAAATTTCAAATCGTTTAAAAATTACGACCTGTAGTATAAACCTTTTCTTTTTTAAGTACCCCTTCATGTGAGGTTTCTAACATAAATCTATACTATTATAAAACTCTAGAAAAGTCGTGTCTGTTAATTGAAAATTTCTTTGAAAAAATGACTGGGGATGACTTGGGGAATATCATAGAGTCCATCTGAACCATTTTTAGAATTATTGTCTGTCTGCTTGTCCGTTTATCTGTTTGTCCGTTTGGACGTAAAGATCACGGAAACTAAAAAATGGATTTTGGTGAGGATTTTTCTGATGGATAGCTTGAAGATTAGAAAGGGATCTAAACTTTGTTTTATCAAAATCGCATGATAAACAAAAAAGATATAGGATTTTTAAGTGAAATTTTTTTTTTGTAAATACAAAATAACAAAGCGGGCCTCTCCAAAAATTTCCTTTACTATATTTTTCAATTTCAGCTAAATCAAACATCAATTGCATAGGTACAGTGGCGTACGAAAAAATTTGGGAATTAAATTTTTTAAATCTTTTCATCCATTCACTTATCTATACTGGAATAAAACTCTAGAAAAGTTGTGTCTGCACATTGGAAATTCCTTGGCAAAAATTATTGAAAGTGACGTAGGGAATGTTATAGAGTTCATCTGAACTACTGTTATATTTTTTGTCTCATATCATCCGTATCAATGAGGATGGGTATCATAGTAGGAGCAGATGAGGTACTGAGGTTAAGGAGATGGAAAAAGAAGTATTTCGGAAAAACTCGACTGGAATTGCCAACAGAGATAGGGGCTTAACCCAAACATATGTGACAGAAAGGAATATGACATAAGAAAGAAAGCCGAGGAATTGGACCCGAAAATAAGGTTGGCAAAAGTGAAAAAAATTGGGTCATATTTCTTTACTGTTGACTGAAACAAAAAAAAAACAAAAAATGCCACAGTTAATGAACATTATTCAACAAACGACTCTTCGATCAACAAGTTTTTATGAAAAAATTCAATCGTTGAGAGCCAATAGGGAGGGTTTGAGACCCCAAAACCCCACCCCTGCGCACGCGCCTGACTGAAAATGGTAACAGATTGTTGAATATCTCGACATATCAGACCGTGCCTAAAAAAAAACAATTTTATTTTATAAAGTTTGATTGCTTGGGTAAACCCGGGTGATATGGCGCAATTTTTTTCTTTTTGCAATATCTTCCAAATGAAACACAATTTTCTTATAAAGATTGGATTGATACCCAGGTGAAATGGCACACCCTACGGGGTGAAATGACATACACCTTTTTCTACTCGATTTTGCCTCCCAACCACATAGGTCCAACTAATGTTTTTTCGACAGAAGTTCCAGATTTCAGGTACCGCCTTTTGGTTGAATAAGGGACCTTATATGCTTTTGCAGCCGCTTTGATAGAAATTATTTTTTTTGTGTTGATCAGTCGCATCTATTAAGTTGTTTAAGCTTTTCTTTTGTAAATATACATATATTTGGCATACATATCTACTGGCATAAAATATAAAATATTAAGAAGTGTACATTCACGTCTTTGCTACTAAAAATCATGAAAAAAGCAATATATGCATGCCATATCACCCGGTCAAAAAATGCGCCATTTGACCCGCTTTGGTTAAGTAAAGTGTCAATCAAAAAAATCTCTCACGTGGGTTTGCTTTTGCGTTTTGCTCACCTCATTTATACGAAAGAAATATACCTCGTGGCACGTTGCGGTTATCGCCCAAGGGCGTCCTGCAGCTCTCAACGCTGTAGATCTGCAACACCGCCTGTCTGAACTTCGGTGTCCACGACCTTCCTATGCAAGCTGTATGTGTTCCCGGCGGCCATTTCGTGTCCTACGATACAGTGCCTAGTATCAGACCCCGTCTCCATCACCACCCCTCCCCCTTTCGTTCCCAGCACGAGTGCAAGGCAAGGCTTTCACTACGTGCACTGTTCATCGGCTAAGATTATATTCAAAGGTGCCAAAGGTCAAGCGCACCACTGGACAGTCCAATGCCATGTAAGCTTATGCATATATATATACACACAGCTGCCCTGTTTTTACACCCCAATTGTTAGCTCTGGGCTAAAAAACTTCACATTAATCATTATCTCGTTCGATCGCCCCTGATATTAATTGCGATAGGCGCACCTACATCAGTTTCTAAAAGGCTGACTGAGCAATCTTTCGGGGTACACAGCTAGCTACTTTGCTGCTCCTCCCACCCTTTCTGACGTACGCTAAGGAAACGTGCATTCCGCAAGGTCATCGACTCCGCCTCAGCCCGTTACATTCCCGCTGGTCGGACTTAAACATTCGGCTAAACCTACCAGCCGCTGCTGCCGCACATACTCACTACTTGCACGCTGAGGAACCTATTGGCCTCCAAATCAGAGGTCTAAATGCGTAAATCCGACTCCAGGTAGATCAACATAAACCCTACAAGTAGGTGTAGCACCTAAGGTCTGGAAACCTCTCTGCTGGCGTTGAAAAATTCTGATCCACTGCTAAATTCCCGTCAAACCGGACACGGCCTAAAAAACACCACATTTGTGTGCTTAGCACCTTGCGCTTAACAAGGCCAAACATCGTGCCCTCTGGCGAGCACATAGACACAAAAACAACCATGTGCTCATTTCCATAGTCCCCACGGAGGTTGAGGAGGCCATTCTAAAGGTCAATACTTATATATCATTAGCCTCAGACGGGATATCCATGCTGCACTCTTAGCACATTGGCGAAGAGGGAGTCAAGAACCTCACCTTCTTGCTTATTTCATTGATAAACTAATAATAAACCTTTGATATTTTTTTATGAATAAGGCTGTAAATAAATAAGAACATGTTTTCCATCTGGAGTATGAAATTTGAATAATCTTTGTTTAAAATTTTCAAAAATGCTGGGCTGTTGAAGAACACGATTTCTTCAAAAGTATCAATCGTAGTTTTTGTTGTTGTTTGTCAAAAAAAGTTTTCTTTTTTTTTCTTTATATAAGTAAAGATATTTTCTTAAATTAAGTATATTTTTGAAAATATTTTTTTGGTTTTTTTTTTTAAATATTTTTGAAACATTTTCTCTTATATTTTGTTTTTGTTTTTAATAAGAATATAACTTGCTTGTTTAAAGTAAACTTTTTTGATTAATTTCAGTGAAAATCAAGTAAATTTCTAAAATTTCTCAAGTTATTTACTAATTTGAAAATGAGAAAATATTTTTCTAGATTTAAGAAAAATATTTTTCTCCGTGTACTAATATTGCAGTTTATTTAAAAAATAGACTGGGAGTGCTCAAAGAAAATTGATTTTTTCTGGTTTGTTAACCAGATAGATTTTGCACAAAATAACTATTTTGAATTTTGGACTCTTACGTTACATGAAAAAATGCGGTCGAATTCATTGTGATCCAAAATGCTCACAACATTTGTCTCCTCGAAATATTTTATCAAATTACTTTCAATTAACCTAAATCTGTCTGAAAAAGGGAAATAGAGCGTTAGAAATAATATTACTGAAATGCAACGTACTTTTTCGTTAGATAATGTAAATTTTAAAACTTTTGTTCCTTTAGAAACACCGCAGAAACTATCGTATATTTTCGAAGAAAGTAAAAGGTTGTGCGTTGTCTTCGAGCATAGGATTCTTTGGCTTTAAGGATTTCAGCTAAAATATTTAATGAAATGATACGCTGAGGGATGGAAAATATTTGTACCAAAAAGTAGATTTCGTATTATTTTTATCAGTTTATCATTGATAGAGCAGTTGTTTTGGGCTAATCTCAATTTTTCTTTACAATATGATGCTTTTTAGAAAAAAATTTTATACACATATTTTAATAGGATACTAATATTTCTCAGGAGGGCTGTTCCGAGGAATCAAGCTTTAACTTATTATTTTCTAATACCACGTTAGTGCCTCGAAAATATATAAAAAACGCAAAAGTCTAAGTAAAAAAAAATGTTACTACAAATTCTTAAAGGGAATGGTATGATCTAATAATGAGGTATTACGACACATTTTAAAAGAAGTATTCAGGTTTCAAACTTTTACAGTATATTTTCGCCATTCTGAAAAAAAGACAACGCTTAGTCCAATGTACTATATACATACCTAGTGTTCGCGCAAATATTACGGCTTAGACTGGCAAAAGTTCAGGGTTCAATTTGTAATGATGGTGCCACACAGAGCATGCAACCTTTAGCACAAACTTTGCGCTGAACATTAATAAACTCATCAACGAAAATGAAAGCTACAAATAAAAGCACAAATAATATAAACAGCCTACTTATCAAGATTAAAACTTCTGGGAAAATAAAAATTGCAACCAGAAGAATATGCAATTCAAAACAAACGAAACCTTGTCTTTGTGAGAATTGTTAACAATACTAGTAAATAACTCAAAGTCGAGAACCATTCGTGTATCGTTGATTTAAATCAGACTTATATACCTAGTTGCTTATTTTTTGTTTAATTGAAAAGGCATAGGCATATTGCACAAATCGAATCACTAAAAAAATATTGCAATGCAGGGTGTGGAAAATGCATTGAGTAATACAATGCATCTCCATATACAACTCATAGAAAAACTAAATAAAAAACAAGTAAGGAGGTCTAATTTCGGGTAAACCGAACATTAAATACCCAGCGGTATATGATATAGGTCCTTGGAGGATTTACCTCAAGTTTTTACTATCTTAGCTATTTACCTTACCGAATTATGTAATTTATCTGATTTTCGAAATTTTCCATATCGAAAGTGGGCGTGGTCGGGAAGCGATCTCGTCCAATTTCATCACCTGTATTGTTAGTATATGTTGTGCCAAATTTCATGAGTCTGAAGTAATAAGTTTAAAAGTTTTGACCAGTCGAATATTCAAAATGCCTCCCTTAAAGGTGGGCGTTGCCACGCCCACATCTAACCGTTTATAAAAAATCATAATAGAATGATTGCGGAGCCCCTACCAAACTATATTATTTTAGCCATTTCCGTTACCGAATTATATCAATTTAGGTGACTTTCGAAGCTTTCGATATCGAAAGTGGGCGTGGTTGGAGAGCGATTGTTTCCAATTTCATCGGGTATGCTCTCAACGATACTAGTATGCTTTGTGCCAAATTTCATCGTTCTACCCTAATCAGTTTAGCAGTTACGAACAGTCGAATTTTCAAAAATGCCTCCCTTAAAAGTGGGCAGGGCCACGCCCACATTGAAAAATTTATCAAAAAATTTTAATATAATGACTAGGGGGATTCACCTATAAAATTATATCATTTTACCCATTTCCGTAACCGAATTATGTCAATTTAGGTGATTTTAGAAATTTTCGATATCGAAAGTGGGCATGGTTGGAGGGCGATTTTATCCAATTTCATCAGATATATTCCCAAATTTCATCGTTCTATCGTAATCAGTCTAAAAGTTACGACCAATCAAATTTTCAGAAATGCCACGCCCACTATAAAAAATGTATGTAAAAATCATAAGAGAATAGCCAGGCTATTTCAGCTGCCGTGTACACAGACGGACGGGCGGACGGACAGACGGACATGCCTTAATTAACTCCTCTTTTCAACCTAAGAACTTTCATATATGGAACTCTATGTCTATCTCGATTATTTTGTGCGGTTACGTACTACCGTTATGTGAACAAAATTAATATACCCTTGTACTAGTACTAATACGCTGGGTATAAAAATGCTGTGCTTGCATACGTCATAAGAGCGCAATAAACACATAGACAATCAGCAACAATGCGAATTTTGATGTCAGCGGTGATGGTCGAACGAAAAAAACATTTAAAACATGAATTACATACGCAACATGGCGCTAACATAATGTCCTGCATTGCCGGCATCAACACATACGCATAGATGCATGTCCTACCACTACCCCAGTCACCGGGACTTCGGCCCGCCACGCTCACTCGTATGTATGACTGTGCCTATCTACGTATACCCTTTCATTTCGCCTTTTTCACTTTAAAATCGAACTTTGATTTATGATTCATGCAGCAGTACATATGTATATACCTCGCGAAAATTGAAACAAATAGAAAGCTAAAATCCTTGCATAAAAAATGCAGCAGCAATGCCAAAGATAAATGTGTGAATGGAAATAAACAAAAATACAAAAAAATCAAAATATGAAGATCGAAAAGTAACCAAAAAAGGCACCGTTACGCAGACTCCCTTACCCTTAACTGAATGCATTGACCATCCTTTTTTCCTTTTGTTATCAGCATTACTGAAAAAAAATTTTTTCTGCATTTGTTTGCAAATACCGCAATGCCATTCGCAATGCATTTAACAGCCTTTCATTGGTTTTGTTGTTACTTTTTCGATCACCTTTGTGGCTGTCAACCGCATTTCATGTTTTCAATTTTACATTGTAAATTATTTTAGTAAAACTTTCTGTTGGTGTAATTTGCAAACATTCTAACACACATATGTACATACCTTCAAATGAGTATACCCAATAAACAATTTGGTTTGATATCAACTTGAGACTCATTTGAGATCAAATCCATTTCATAAATTTCAAAGGTAATTCCCAACAGCATCTCAATAGCGGAATCATAGATTTCTCAACTTAAAATCAATTTTTTAATATGGAAATTTCGAAAATAATAATGCTCAACTTGCCATAAAATGAATATCTCAATTCTGTCAATTCTGCCACATATTTATGACTTATTCGTGAATATTTTATACTTTTCAAATAAAATAAATAGAAGTTTAAAACAAGGGCGATATTATTTGATGGTGGGCTTTTATTTAAAAGCCTCCATCTGCTATTTTATCGAAATTTAGATTTGACAAATGGTAATTTTACCAAGCATACAATTTCGCTCTAATGGTATGGTAAATCCAGGTGATAGGCGCAATTTTTTTCTTTTTGAAATACATATCTTCCGAATGAAATAAAATGTTGTTATTAAGAATAGATTAAAATTAGAGTTATTGGCGCATATTCATAGTCGAAATACAACCAAATCCACAAAAAAAATTTACATATTTAATTTAGTTAAAGTTGTTTGTACAAGTAAGACTAAGTCTTTTAGGTAGTACTGCTATCTGATAATATTATTACAAAGAAAAACTTACAAAATATAGGTGCAAACAATAACAGAAAAGTTATATAGGTAGATGAAACTTTACAAAATGATTTATACATACATATATAACCGGTCCTTCACTTGATACTGTATATACAATTTACACAATTTTAATACCGGCGATATAACAGAGAAATTGCAACTAGTAATGATAATTAATATTTTTAGAAAAACAGAAGTTAAAATACAATTTAAAAAAAAAAGTTAGGAAGTAAGAAAATTTATCGCTGTTAGTTTGAAACATCTAGCTTTTTGAATAGCTTTTATCTTCGATGGAAGTGAGTTCCAAAGACGGATTGTACTGACAAAGAACAAACTGGAGGATGACATGTGTCTAAAATTTGGGACCAATATATTCAGAGTTCGAGTAGACTGATATAAATTTAACTTTTCAAATAATAAATTGTTAATGTATTATAATATAAATTAATAAATAATTGTGTAGTACAATAATATACATAAATTACTAATTGTGTTGAATAAGGTAAGAGTTAATATGTTAGGCAAACGACATTTAAAGCGTTTGGCTATGCACTTGTTAAATGTTACGAATCTTATTTTTATGCCGTACTCACCTCCGTTAATACAACCCGATTAATACATATTAACTTAATCTATTTATTATTTCATCTATTAAACTAAAGCTGTTAATCTAGTATGCATTAGAACCCCCACAGAATGTATGGGATTTGAAAAAGTATGAAATTATTTCGCTCCACACGCAATTTCAGAGAGAATGGGGGTAAAAAATAAGATCTGTAAAAAAATCTGGCCATCTGTAGTGCAAAAATTCCATGGAAATTTGACCTGAAGGCTAAAAATGCACTAAAAAATTGTATATGTCTTTATTGGCTAATATCTCCTAAACCAGTATATTTAGAGGAAATAATGATAAAACGACTTTTATTTAGATTCCAGTCAGGAGTAAATTGCCCACATAAATGTTGTATTTTTAATAAGTCGAAGTTAATTTTTTATTTAAAATTTTTTTTTGTAATGGTCAAATAAAATACTTGCAAAATGATGGACTAGATAAGCTATACACCGTTTGGTAGGATATTAACCACAGTTTAATATTAATATTGCATTTTAATTTTATTAATATTTTTGCAAAGGTGGGTGGCGTAAAACTGAGAAAAAACTGTTTTTAAATTTCTGAAAACCTACAATATGGGATAGTTTAGGGGTCAACTCTGGATATCTCTGAGAGAGCTCTGTTGAAATTCTCCATTCATTTGTGGAATTTCAATACCGAATTGGTAGCACTAGTGTTCTTTGATCCCACAATTTCATACGAAGAAAAATTAAAAATGGCGAACAAAGTCCTTACACACACCGTACAAAAGCGGAATCGGACCGAAACCGAGTCAGAAAATTCAAGAATTTTAAGTCTCAAATTTCTAGGACACCAGTTGAAGGAAATCATTAATGAAGGGCTATCTGATTTAATTACCAATGAAACTATGCATTTTTTTCAGCGTTTCCAAATCAACTCAGATTTTCTCAAAGAACACCCCAGTAGCTGGTCCAAAAATAATAATTTTAAGGAAGGATTAGTGATGGTGAAGTCACTAAAGGTCGTTAACGATATTGCAGAACGAGGGGTGAAATTAATTACTGACTTCAATGACCTTCTTACCAAAGATGAGGAGCAGAAACAATATATTTTGCAAGTCGTAAGCCAATGCCACAGTTGTATCCTGACTGTTCAAAAAGAACATTGGGGAAACCTGTAGAATTGAGTATTCATTATTGTATCCTTGTGTCTTTAAAAATAATAAAATGTGTTAAAATACATAAACGTATGTAAAAAACCGTTTTCCCATTCCAACATTTATACTTTAAAGAATATAAGAGATTTTTCATGATATCATAAGTTTGTTCCTAGAGATGCCTATTAAAATTTTTGGTAACAAAGGCTGTAATAGCTCGGTTCGGTTACAAATAACAAAAAATATGTATGAAATACAATTTAGTGGGAACAACATGCCTTTACCTGGAGATATGAATCATGAGAATATAATGAAGAGTTCTGAGATACGGCCCAAAAACGTCGCTCATCGGCCAAAAAATCAAGTTTTTGAAACTTTAAGCGCCCAGCGGCACGTGTTAATATGATTCAATCGTTCTTAAACTTTGGCTATCTTAATATCTGGAAAGGCTGATCATTTTATGGGGTTCCCGTTGACAAAAATACGACATCAATTTTTTACGGTCACCCTACTGTACATAGTACAAAAGTTATCACACGTCAATTACCCATTAATGTTCTTGCTGGGCGATTCTAAATATGGAACAGCCGCAGGGTTGCTATTTTGAGGAACTGTGGATTGCATTGTTCGGCAAATGCGGTCAAATGTGATGGAATTCCAAAATTGGAAAATGAGATTTGTATGGAAAAAAGCGCCAATTTGCAATTTTTCGCCAAATTAAGTGCGGTGTAAATGTACTATAAACTTACTTAAACTTAAACGAGCTATCAACCAACCGCCTTGGCGATTTTGGCTGTCCATCATATGTATTTCGCAAGTCGTTTCTTTGTACAGCCAACTGGCGTAACACACCGCGTATCCGCGGAGGGTGGGGCCATGTGTAGAAGTCCACGCAAGTGGCGGAATTTTCTGAACGCCATTCAACTGGGAATGGCTAGAGCTATTTTTCAATGACAACCTGTGACAAGGACGGGAGAGGGGTACAAAACTCCTAAAATTCGTGTGACGTAATTAATATTACCCAATTTAGATAAAAAAATGTTTTAAAAAGTGTTAAAAGTTAAATATGTCCGCTATTCAAGCATTCTGTCTTGTGCTTGTGAAATTCAGTATCAGCCAAAACGCGTTCCTAAATTTTAACAAAAACCTTGAACAGTCCCTGTGAAAATGTGACATTTAATTTTGAAAATATTTTTTGATTCACACGTATACTACTACAATCAGAAAAATTATATGGTCTGTCTCCCTTTGATGGTGAGCTGAAAACCCATTGCGAGTATATTGTACTACCGAATATTCGGCCAAGTTTCGATATTCGGCCTATTCGACCCGTATTTTTTATTCTGCTTCGACCTTCGGCTGAAAAGGCCTAATAATCGAGGCCGAATAATAGATGTGTTTAATAAAAAAAAATTTACCGAATTTTACTAGTTTTTGATTTTTTATAACAGAAAATCGTAACTTCCAGGAATATTTTTTTATTATTTAGAAAAAAAAATTTTTCAAAGTTGTTGTAACTCTTGTCCCAGTTACAACAACTTTGAAAAATTAGGTAATAGTGAAGAATCTTTGGATGAGTCAACTATATCGGATTCCAGTGACCTCTGGGCATCCCATGATAAATCTACAAAAAATTGCGCACACAGAGCCAAAAATGCCTAATAAAATTAATAAGATTGTCTTCATGATTCGTTTTTGGGCAAAGGGGTAGTCGCAACGGTGGAAACGAAGAAAAAACGATAAGGAAATCTTTTTGGTTCTAAGAAGAAATTCTTATTAAAAAAACTATACATTTAGTACAAAGGTGTAGTTAGACGCTGGAAATTATTAGTATACGATGGCCGGATGGTTAGCAGCTGGGTTTAGCAATCGAAAAATTGTAAGTTCGATTCTCTCTCTTTTTTCCTAATTAGAAATGTTAAAAAGAAATCTTCTTAAATATATTTATAAGATTTTCCTTTGAAACATTAACAACTCTACACATATCGGTAATTAGAAGCTGGCAATCAAAAGTGAGCGATGGCCGGATGGCTAACAGCTGGGTTTATCATTCCGAAAATTGTAAGTTCGATTCTCGGTGAGGGCGATATCATTTTATTTTTCATTTAAAATATTAAAAAGAAAATCTTCTTAATAAAATTAAAAAGACGGTCTCTACAATAATAAGAAGCACATCTTCTTGAAGAAAATCTATAGAGATATCTTATGACTTTTGTTCTATTTTATTAGGCATTGTTGGCTCTGTGCACGCAAAGCAATAACTAATACAACTCTTGAATAGAATTAAGCGATTATCAACCACTTGTTCTTCGTAGTGTAAATATGTTTAACTGCTCCTCCAACGAGTGTGGCAACCAAGCAATTATTTAGTACAGCTGGTCAACTATACACGGATAGACGGTCAAATCTCCTGAGGGAAAATGCAGATAAACTTCTTTTTCTGGTGTACAACATTGAACTTTATTTTCTTTGTTAAAATGCTATTAACATAAAGAATGATTTTTTTATTGTTGTTTACAACTAAGCATAGGGGTCTTCTCTTAAAATTTTTTTCATAAAAAACACAGCAAATTTACACACTATTGTCAAAATTGGAAAATTTTCTTTCAACATTTTTTTCATGAAACTAAAAATGCGTGTTGTAACGAGCCACCTAATTAATCAGTATAAGCGACATCTATTTGTGAGAAGTATTGTTTAGTGACACCACCTTGTATATTTTTGACAGCAGTTGCCGAAGCAACCGTGTGATTATTTCTTTTATGTATTGGTGTTCACTTGATTGTTCATTTTATGTAATGGAATTCATTTGTAAAACTATAAAATAGCGTGTACAAGAGAAAGCGGTATCATTTGGTGAACAAAAGGCAAAACGGTAAGGTTAAAAAGTAGAATCGTACTGCATTGGATGTTAGACGACGCTAAGTCGGCTGCACCAATGCAGTGGTTGTTCTAGTAATACCTGCGCTGCTGTTAGACGACGCTAAGTCGGCTGCTTACATCGCCGTTGTTGTTATGCGTGACTATTTATCGCTGCGCTGCTTGTTGGACAGCGCTAAGCTGGCCGCTTGCAAAGCAGTGATGAAGAAGTCTCGTGGTTACGCCCTCTGTGTTTGCTAAATGATGTCTCTTCGACAGGTTGAATCCCTCAAACTGTATTCTGCATCCTATACTCGGACGTCCATTTGGCTACAATTAATTTTATGCGTTACCGCAAATCGTTTTATTGTACATAACTTGCACCTCGTTTTCTGGCAATTATTATACTAATAAATTTCTTTATTGTACAACAACCCACTACAATTGGCGCCCAACGTGGGGCAAACACTAAGGTGCAACGAAAGGATACAATTTTATGCAACCGAATTTGTCTGTTCGTCGAAGCGAGCGTATACTCAGTAGAATGGCACTTTCCGCAGAGCAATTTGAGCGAATAATGCAGGCAGTGATGGCTTCTAATGTTAAAACGGGGTCATTCAGTACCTGCACGGCACGTTTCCGTGGCGAGCGAAATCCTACCAAAGTGGAGGAGTTTATTTCGGCAATTTCAACTTTCAAAGCAGTCGAAAATATCAGCGACGAGGACGCCGTAAGTGGCATGCCAATGCTCCTGGAAGGAGATGCTTCTGAGTGGTGGAGTGGCGTGAAGGGCAATGCAACAAGCTTTTCTGATGTAGTAAGCATGATTCGTAATTCTTTCTCGCCTCCAAAGCCAGCATGGCGTATATACGCCGAACTTTGCGAAGATAGGCAACAGAAAAACGAAGCTATTGACAATTTTATTCGTAAGAAAAGAGCTTTGTTTGCACAACTACCTAGTCCACCGTGTCAAATTGATATGATATTCGGTATGATACATGCGCAGATACGTAGCAAAATAGTGCGCAGCAATATTAATACGTTTGACGATCTTCTACGTGACTGTAGGGAAGCAGAGTCGGTGTTGAGCGAACGCAGTAAATCTTGGAGCATGGCGGCTTCCGAAGCTGAAGGTTCGACACGTTGTTCTTTCTGCCGCAGTAAAGGTCACACCGTTGATAAATGTTTTAAGAAGCAGAAAAAGGAGGGGGAAGCGAGACAGAGTATCACTGCCACTGCACTAGCTGTAACGTCCAAGCCGAAGGTAGCGTGCTATGGTTGCAACGCTCCTGGCTACATACGTGCAAATTGCCCTACATGCAGTTCCAAAAGTAGTAAAACGCCAGATACTGGCTATGTAAATTTTAATGCATTAACAACATCCGGTATAGGGAGAGATATCCCTGTCGTAAATGTCAAACTTTTTGGCGTGCCTGGTCAAGCCTTTTTCGACACAGGAGCCCGCACTAGTGTAGCCAGTTCAAACTTAAAGCGAATAATGGATTTCCAAGGCTGCAATTATAAAAAAGTAAAATGCGAAATCACACTGGCAGATGGTAGCCGGTCGATGCAGGAATGTTTGTCAACAATATGTAAAATTGTGGTCGGTGGAAAATGCCTCAACATAAAGTTTATTGTTTTGCCAAACGCTACCCAAAATCGTACTCTGCTTGGAGCGGACTTCCTCGAGCAAGTCGGTATTGTATTAAACATGGGTCAAAAATATTGGTATTTTGAATGCACCCCTAATGTGCACTATGATTTTGCCGAAGAGTGGCCACTTAAAATGAATTTGGTGGAAACCATCGGAGTACCAAATGTGGTCAAGAGAAAACCATCGGAGGTATTGGAAAATCAGCCTAAGCAGCATCAACGGGAAACTTATGTGTCCGAATTTGAAGGCTTTGGCCCTGAAATCCCGAAAAGCCATTATTCTCCGGGCGCAGTACAAGCAATCTTTAGAGACTCGCTACGTGAAAATGACACCACCCCCGAAAGGAATGCAGATCGAAAATTCCGTAGAGTTATCTACAGAGGGAAAGAAACCGATGCGATTCCTACACATCTTGGTATGGTTGATTTTAAGATTTTGAAAGCTACCGATGGCCTACACTTACGCTCCGACCAAAAATTCCAACTTGACAAAATGCTATGTAAGCACGAATCGGTATTTGGTGAACTTGGTGAACCAACACCCTATGCTGAACACCGAATTAATACCGGAAGCCATGAGCCTGTCTCGTCACCACCATATCGCCTCTCTTTCCCGAAGGTGCGTCAGCTGAGAGCGGAAGTTGATAAAATGTTGCTAACAGGAATAGTCGAAGAGTGCGAATCAGAATGGACATCTCCAGTGGTGATGGTGCCAAAACGTGACGGAGGTACACGCGTGTGCGTGGATTATCGCAAGGTAAACGCTATTACGGAACCTGATCGCTACCCGTTGCCTAGAATGGACGATCTACTGCACGCTGCTAGAAGCACGCAATATATGACAACGTTGGATTTGCAGAGTGGTTATTACCAAATTAAGGTTTTTGAGGGAGACATGGATAAAACTTGCTTCACTACACCATTTGGGCTATTCCGCTTTACCAGGATGCCATTTGGGCTACGAAATGCGCCAGGCACGTTCCAAAGACTTATCGATCGATTCAAGGCGGCTATACCAAACGTAAACTTATTAGCCTATTTGGATGATCTAATAGTGTGGTCGGCCACATTCGACGAACATTTGAGTCATCTGGACGTTATTTTTGAAAGATTGGAGAAATCTAACCTACGAGTGAATAATGCCAAATGTCGTTTTTGTTGCTCAGAGGTGAAGTATTTGGGACATTTGATTAGCCCCGCCGGGATAGGTGTCGACCCAGAGAAAATTAATGCCATAGCACTACGTCGCGAGCCAAGGAACGTAAAAGAGCTGATATCGTTCATTCAAACGTGTTCTTGGTATAGAAGATTTGTTAATCAGTACGCCGAAATAGCCAAGCCACTCACCGACTTAACAAAAAAGAATATTACATGGACGTGGAAGGATCCTCAACGCAATGCCTTCCAAAAGCTGAAAGAGATGTTGACCACATCGCCAATATTGAAACAAGCAGAAGATGGTCTCACGTTTATAATAAAAACGGATGCAAGCGCCTATGCCGTTGGAGCGGTTTTACTCCAGGGGGAGGGAAGCGAGGAACATCCAATTGAGTATGCCAGTCGTCTCCTAACGAATGCAGAGAAGAACTATTCGACGACGGAGCGAGAAGCTCTTGCTATTGTTTGGGCCTGCTCTAAATTTAGAGGCTACATAGAAGGAGCGGATGTCATCTTGTTAACGGATCACCAAACCATTAAAATGGTTACTTAGCGTGAAGTCGCCTACTGGTCGTTTGGCAAGATGGGCACTACAAATACAACAATATAATTTCAAAATCCAGTACACACCAGGACGAATAAGTATTATAGCTGATTTGCTTTCTCGACCCCCATTTGATGACGATGTGCCAAGTGAGACGACGCAAATAATGGTGTTCCAGATCGACTTTCCTCACAAAAGCGCAACTGAGGCACGAGAAGAACAGCTTAAAGATGCGTATATTAAAGAAATTGTTGGATCCTTGGAATCAGCAGATGAAAATGTTGGCCGCTGGATTAATCGCGGCTATATTATTAATGAAGGAGTTCTGTATTGCTATAGTAATGAAGATATGGAAGATGCGCAGTATGTCGTACCCGAGCATAAGAGACCAGAGATTTTAAAGGCTTATCATGATGAACCTACTGCTGGTCACTATGGAGCAGAGAGAACCATATCCAGACTCAGTTCAAGATATTTTTGGCCTAACATGAGGGCAGAAATAACAAAATATGTTAAGACCTGCATCGAATGCCAAAGGTTTAAGTCCACCAATATGAAACCCGTTGGGTTGCTGCAAACCACGAGTAGCAAACACCGGTTTGAAGTACTAGCCGTAGACCTATTTGGTCCGTTGCCAAAGTCGAACGAAGGATACCAATGGATTCTAATAGCCGAAGACGTCGCTACAAGATGGATTGAGTTATTCCCATTGCAAGAAGCCACCGCTGAAGTTTGTGCCAAAATCCTAATTGAAGAAATATTTCTACGATATGGCATACCTCGAAGATTAAAGACAGACAACGGCGTACAATTCGTCTCGGCCATCATGCAAAAGGTCACCTTTTGCCTCGGCATTCAACAGTAGTTAACGCCGATGTATCACCCGGAGGCAAACCCTGTGGAGCGCAAGAATCGCGACCTTAAGGCTCAATTAGCAATACTCGTTCAAGCACAGCATGATACCTGGTTCCATAAACTGCCGGTTATACGTTTTGCGATGAATACGGCGAAGTGTCAATCTACTGGGTATACGGCTGCGTTTCTCAACTTTGGAAGAGAACTTCGCACCTTAGACGATATACAATATGATATGAAAGCCATAGTGGAGAAAGAAAATTTTATCCCTCAAATATCGAGCTACTTACACAATCTAGCCAATATGTTTAAGAAGGCACGGGAAACAGAACAACGAATGCAAGATAAAAATAAAGCCCAGCATGACCAACACAGACAAAGTAACTCACAATTTGATGTGGGTGTGGAAGTACTCGTCAATACTCATGTACTGAGTAAAGCATCAAAAGGTTTAACTTCCAAGTTCGTACCGAAAAGGGATGGTCCCTACATCATTACTCGTAAAGTGGGAGCTACCTCGTTTGAAATAGCATCACATGATAATATTAATATGCCACTGGGAACGTACCATGCATCAGCACTGACATTATATAAGGGTTCCCATGATGACCAAGCCGCTGCTCCAACTCACCGAATAAGGAAGCGAGGACGACCAAAGAAGACGTAAGGTGTTGCCGTGCCCTCGGGACGAGTGCCGCACGGCAAAGGGGGAGATTGTAACGAGCCACCTAATTAATCAGTATAAGCGACATCTATTTGTGAGAAGTATTGTTTAGTGACACCACCTTGTATATTTTTGACAGCAGTTGCCGAAGCAACCGTGTGATTATTTCTTTTATGTATTGGTGTTCACTTGATTGTTCATTTTATGTAATGGAATTCATTTGTAAAACTATAAAATAGCGTGTACAAGAGAAAGCGGTATCATTTGGTGAACAAAAGGCAAAACGGTAAGGTTAAAAAGTAGAATCGTACTGCATTGGATGTTAGACGACGCTAAGTCGGCTGCACCAATGCAGTGGTTGTTCTAGTAATACCTGCGCTGCTGTTAGACGACGCTAAGTCGGCTGCTTACATCGCCGTTGTTGTTATGCGTGACTATTTATCGCTGCGCTGCTTGTTGGACAGCGCTAAGCTGGCCGCTTGCAAAGCAGTGATGAAGAAGTCTCGTGGTTACGCCCTCTGTGTTTGCTAAATGATGTCTCTTCGACAGGTTGAATCCCTCAAACTGTATTCTGCGTCCTATACTCGGACGTCCATTTGGCTACAATTAATTTTATGCGTTACCGCAAATCGTTTTATTGTACATAACTTGCACCTCGTTTGCTGGCAATTATTATACTAATAAATTTCTTTATTGTACAACAACCCACTACAGTGTGTTTTTTCTTCTTGCATTTTGCAATTTTGACAATAGTGTGTTAAATTCTTGCGTTTTTCATGGAAAAAATTTTGAGAGAATACCCCTTATGTATTTTTGTAAGGTGTTTTGTTTATTCAAGAAACTAAAATGGTATTCGGAGTCGGCTTCGGTTTTCGGCCGAATAGAGGATTATGCCCAATATTCGGTTGCGGCTTCGGCTTCGGCCTAAAATTTAGGTTTCGGACACTAATTGCAGATCTTCAAAAAAAAACTCTTAGTTTTAATCATTACTAAGCCAATATAGTCCAAATCAACCGTTTTTAGAGCTTTTGTCTGTCTGTCTGTCTATCTTTCTGTCTGTATGTTTGTGGTCGTATCACTCGAAAACCGCTGAATTGAATTAAATGAAACTTCCATCATTGTATTATTAGACGTTCAACTTAAAATTTAAAATATCCCTTATTTCGATAGCTCGACCGGTTTCAAAGTTATCGAGCAATACGGGAGCAGAGGTGACGAAACATGAGTTCGTACAACATACGTATATTGGTCGATAACTCTGAAACCGGTCGAGCTATCGCAATAAGGGATGTCTTAAATTTTAAGTTGAACGTCTAGTAATAATGGTGAAAGTTTCAGCAGTTTTCGGGTGATACGACCACAAACATACACACCGAAAGACAGACATACAGACAGAAAGATAGACAGCCAACCCTACGCAAGTTCTAAAAACGGTTTATTTGGACTCTATTGGCTTAGTAATGATTAACACTAAGGTTTTTTTTTTTAATATCTGCTATATACATACATCGACCTGTCAAAATTTAATTAAAAGTAAGGATGTTGAACGTTGCAAAAAAAATCGCCAAAAATATAGTTTTCACTAGATCTTGGTAATATTATGCTTAAGGTGTTTGTAATTATACACACTAATTTTAGAAAAAATAAAAAGCTCCTGATTTTTACAACTTCGGATAAAAAAATATTTTCAAAATCTAAATTTTTCCAAAAATCAAAAAAATTCGACAAAATTTCAACTTTGACCAGCTATTGTTCAGCGAAGGTTTAGTCCACCCCTACAAGCAAGCTATCGCTTGCGTCCATCGCTTTTGTAAGGTTGTCGAAAAGAATTTTTGAATGAAGTGATACCTGAAAAAACACAAAATTACCAATATATCGAAAACCTACCCATACAAAAGTTTTTAAAAATATGTTTAGAGCTCGGACCTATGTGTATTTTAATGCAAGAATTGTAGGAAATAAAAAGCAGCCCTGTAAAAACACACCTAAAAAGAAATATGGCGCGATAAATGTACAGGTTATCATTAGAACCTTCAAAAACATTTCTCTTCAAATTTTTGTAGTGCTGCTCTGAGTTTGTTCCTCGGCGGGGAAAAACAAACGATGTTGCTTAAATCATGAATTGGGGCTTTATAGCCAAAAAGCATTGGTATTTGTTTCCTTTAGGGGTCAACTGCAAAATTTTTTTGAAAAATTATGGGAGAGAAAAAACGTGTATTGGCCGCAGGATCACGAATCCCGGAGCGCTTTTTTACCACGCTTTTATTAGGTTCACTTGTATGTTTGTTTGTTTGTTTGCTTGCTTGCTTGTATGTATGTAACTATCGTTCGGTTTAAGCCAAAGTGGCCCAAAAACCGGAAAATGTCCCTAAAATATGGGTATCAAACGAAAGGGGAACGCCCCAGGTTTCATTTGGACATCGACATATTTCGATAAATTTATCGATAACTGAGTTATCGGTCAAAATGTGGTTGCCCGAAAACCTTAAAAATTCCATACAATATGGGTATCAAACGAAAGGTGAAGGCCCAAGGTCTCTTTTGGACATCGACATATGTATTTCGATAAATTTATCGATAACTGAGTTATCGGTCAAAATATGATTGCTCAAAAACCTAAAAAATTCCATACAATATGGGTATCAAACGAAAGGGAAAGGCCCCAGGTTTCATTTGGACTTCGATATATTTCGATAAATTTATCGATAACTGAGCTATCGGTCATAATATGACTGCCCAAAAGCCTAAAAAATTCCCTACAATATGTGTATCAAACGAAAGGGGAGGGCCCCAGGTTTCATTTGGACATCGACATATTTCGATAAATGTATCGATAACTGAGGTATCGGTCAAAATATGATTGCCCAAAAACCTAAAAAATTTCCTACAATATGTGTATCAAACGAAGGGGAGGGCCCCAGTTTTCATTTGGACTTCGATATATTTCGATAAATTTATCGATAACTGAGTTATCGGTCAAAATATGATTGCCCAAAAACCAAAAAAATCCCTACTATATGGGTATCAAACGAAAGGTAAATGCCCTAGGTCTATTTTGGACATCGAAATATTTCGATAAATTTATCGATAACTGAGTTATCGGTCAAAATATGATTGCCCAAAAACCTCAAAAATTCCCTACAATATGGGTATCAAACGAAAGGGGAGGGTCCCAGGTTTCATTTGGTCATCGACATATTTGGATAAATTTATCGATAACTGAGTTATCGGTCAAAATATGATTGCCCAAAAACCTCAAAAATTCCCTACAATATGGGTATCAAACGAAAGGGGAGGGCCCCAGGTTTCATTTGCACATCGACATATTTCGATAAATTTATCGATAACTGAGTTATCGGTCATAATATGACTGCCCAAAAACCTAAAAAATTCCCTACAATATGTGTATCAAACGAAAGGGGAGGTCCCCAGGTTTCACTTGGACTTCGACATATTTCGATAAATTTATCGATAACTGAGTTATCGGTAAAAATGTGGTTGCCCGAAAACCTTAAAATTTCCCTACAATATGGGTATCAAACGAAAGGGGAGGGCCCCAGGTTTCATTTGGACTTCGATATATTTCGATAAATATATCGATATCGATGATTGCCCAAAAACCTAAAAAAATCCCTACAATATGGGTATCAAACGAAAGGTGAAGGCCCCAGGTCTCATTCGGACTTCGGTATATTTCGATAAATTTATCGATAACTGAGTTATCGGTCAAAATATTATTGCCCAAAAACCTAAAAAATTCTTTACAATATGGGTATCAAACGAAAGGGAAAGGCCCCAGGTTTCATTTGGACTTCGATATATTTCGATAAATTTATCGATAACTGAGTTATTGTCAAAATCTGAGGCCAAATACCTTAAAATTCCCTAACAATATGGGTATCAAACGAAAGTGGAAGTCCAGAGGTTTCGTTTGGATTGCTGTATTTTTCGATATATTTATCGATAATTTCCTAGGACATTTGACTAAAAAGTAAAAAATAAACATAGTTTAAAAAAACTAAAACTCATGCTTTTAGAGAGTATTAAACTAAAAATTTGAAAATAATTTTAAAAACCCTACACAGTAGTATTGTGGAAAAAGCGTGGTCCGCTTTGTGCCATAATTTTCGTATATCGAGCGCTCGACGCTTTTCCCACATAATGCTAGTTGCTTTACTGCGCTTTCATTAGCTTTACTTGTACATACATTCATATGTATGTTTGCTTGTTTGTATGTAACTCTACTTCAGTCTACCCGATAGTGGCATATGACTGTCACAAAAACCTTGAAATGTGCCTTCAATATGGGTGTCAAACGATAGGAGGTTGCATTTGGACTTCGATATATTTATCGATAACTAAGTTATCGGTCATAATGCCTACTGCCTGTATGAAACGAAAGGGAAGGTCCACAGGTTTCTATTGGACTTTGGAATATTTCGATATATTTATCGATAACTGAGTTATCGGTCAAAATGAGGTTGTCCAATAATATTCAAAATTGCCTACAATATGGGTATCAAACGAAAGTGGAGGCCCAGAGGTTTCGTTTGCACTGCGGTATACTTCGATATATATATCGATTACTTCATAACACATTTAACTAAAAAGCGAAAACACGCGCTTTTAAAGAATATTGCACTAAAAAGGTAAAAATAATTTAAATAAAAAACGAAGATTATGGAACAAAGCGGACCACGCTTTTTCCACAATACTACTGGGTAGGGTTTTTAAAATTATTTTCAAATTTTTAGTTTAATACTCTCTAAAAGCGTGAGTTTTAGTTTTTTTAAACTATATTTATTAATTTTTTGTTTCAGTGAAAAATTATGATCAAAATCCCGAAAAAGGACCCAGGTCCGATCCCAATTCGGATCGGGATCCATGGTATTTGTGTGCAGAACACCTTTCCGAGTTGCTTATAAAAAATAAAACTCGTCCGGTCCATCACAGGCTACGCCATCCTCAGCATTTCTTCGCAGAACACTTTTTTGGACATTTTTAGGGACGGCCTAATGTGATTACAACAACCACATGAAAACTTGCAACTTTGATCGCAAATAACCCCTAAAGGAAACAAATACCAAACCATTTCGAAATTACATTGGCAGACGGAAAATCCCCGAAAAAGGGCGATATCCCCGATTCTGGTAACACCGCTCTGAAGTCTGATCAATGTCAGTCACAATAGTCCGCTAATTAATATATGGTTTCGCATGTAGAGCTAACCCCCACCTTTAAAACGATACCTTATTTGAAATAAATACTAGAAGAACTTCCTATTACATAGTATAACACTAGGTTATACTACCTGCTGAAATCTGTTTTTCCTAGTTTTTTTTTGTATATATTTTAAAAGGTTACGGTTAGATTAGTATAGTCAGTTAGATCTTTTTTCAATGTGGGTTAGGCCGTTTTGGCGCTGAGCGCCTCATTTATTAATATTGGTTTCAAATGAGGGCAGAAAATTAGGAGCAAACACAAAAAGACCTTACAGAAATAATATATATGATAATGTTATGGGTCTATTTTTTTAGAAATCATCTAGTGTCTAAAAAAGCTCACTGTGGACTCCTGTTTGGGTGACATGTATGCAGCATCAAATGCCATAAGCAAATACTATTGTTGCGTATGTATGAAAGCACTTTATATACATATGTATGCATGTATTTGCATGCCACCAGGACTCGAAGAAACAAGTTGAGATGATGAAGATCTAATTTCCTCATGAACTCATGGTAATATCCTGTAGCTGAGTTAACATCGAATAGGCAAGGTACACATGTACATACGCCGGTATGTATATTTTGTATAATATGTATTACACTGCAAAAAAACATGTAACTAAACTCTAAAGAAAGTGGTCCGTGATTAGTCTCTTTAAGTAAAGATGTAGGTTATTATTTATTTTTGTAGCATACTTATAGGAATTAGAAGTATTTGTTGGGAGATGATTAGACCGATTGTGAACAGAGATCAGAACTGATTAATTCCAGTTCTCATGCTCCTTTGCGTCTCATTCCATATCCATTCTAGACTAATCGGATATTTCATACGACATACCTATTTATAACCAGTGGCGCACACCGAAAAATATTTCAGTGAAATAAAGCTTACATTTATTTTTGTTACTAGCAGGGAACCCGACGTTGTTCGGGTTGGATCTGTATTTTAGGGTGGTACTAATTTCTATTGAAACAATTTTTTCGCTTTTGTCAACCTTTTTCTCGGGTCCAATTCCTCTTCATCATCCTCTCTTCCTCGGCTTTCTTTCCTATGTCATATTCCTTCTATTCCTTTTGATTTTTGATTTAGTTGAAATAGAAAAAAAATACTAAACAAAAATTTGTGAGAGGCACGCTTTGTTATTTTTTTGACAAACAAAGTGAATTTTTCTTCATATATGTAAATCTATTTACAAAAGAAATTTCATAGGTACCTCACTTAAAATGACTATATCTGTTTTGTTTATTGGGCGATTTTGATAAAGCCATGAGCTCCTTCTAAGCTTCAAGCTGTCCATCATAAAAAGTCTCATCAAAATCCCTTTTTTAGTTTCCGAGATCCTTACGTTCAAACTGAGAAACATACAGACAATAATACTAAAAATGGTTCAGATGGACTCTATAATATTCCCCAAGTCAACCCCAGTCATTTCTTTAAAGAAATTTTCAATGTACATACTCTCATGACATGAAATTAAAAAAAAAAATAATATTGTGAAAAAAATTTAGGTATATACATTTTACGATATTTCTATATCACAATTTTCTATACATATCTTGCTCTTAGCTATCATTATAGATGTTAGAAGTGTTGAGCTAAGTTCATTTAAAAAAAAATGGTTCACTACATTGGCAAAAAGCTAAAAACGGCTAAAAAAAATAAGAAAACGGCTAGCGGCTAGATTCAAATTTTTCCGGCTAAATGAAAAAACGGCTAGATCTAGCCGGAAAACGACTAAAATGGCAACACTGGAAGGCACCTTTTACAGCTCAATTCATTGTATTTTCTCTTATTTTAAAATTAAACTAAAAAGAAATTCAAACATTTTAATAAAAGAATTTTATGAACATATCGTCGGTAACCCAAACCCCTCCCTTGAGTGCGCCAATGATTATAACCTAAATACATATTTCTGGCATGTCTTTCATAAACACATTCACTCGGCAAGTACAAACACATACCTACTTACCTACATAAATAAACGAAGAATTCTTGCAGGAAATTCCAGAAGTTTTCACAACGTCACAATCAAGGCATGGCGAATGAAAATGCTCGAAGGCATTCAGAAGATATTTGACACTTTCTTGCAATTAGCAGAGTTTGCACATGTCATTTCAAAGAAAATATGCGGAAAAGCGTAGGAGAGTGGGGAAAACTACAAAAAGTGTATATGTAGCAAAAATTAAGAGATGGCAATACAAATGAAAACAAAACCAAAAGAGTGATGACACCACGTCCTGAATGGAACTTTATGCATCTGTTTTTTTGAAGTTGGGGGCGTATGTCCTAACGTACAACGTTCGAATACGTACGGGCGAGGTTAAGTGCTTCATCTACCTCACTGCATTCATAAGGAGGATTCTGGAACGAGCAATGCTTCCGAACAAATTTTGATTAGCATGTTGTCCTAATAAAAAATCACTTTTTATCTTTTTTCCTTATTATCATTAGTTTAAAAACTTTTTCCTCGATATAGGTTCAATGACGTCATTAACTTAAAAAACTCAAATTCCTCAATAAAAGTAATCATCATCATTTATTGGCGGTTAACCGCCTAAGCGATTTTGGCCGTTGCATATCAAAGCACGCCAGTCATTCCTTTTTAGCGATAACTGACGCCAATTGGAAACCCCAAGGGAGTTCAAGTCATCCTCCACCTGTTGTTTCCAACTCAGTCGAGGCCTCCCCCTTCCTCTGCTGCCGAATTCAGGCGACGATAGGAAAACCTTCTGTGCTGGAGCTTCTTTGTCCATTCGCATAACATGGCCCAGCCAGCGGAGTCTTTGGGCTTTAATTCGCTGGACTATGGTCAGATCTGCGTAGAGCTCGTACAGCTCATCGTTAAATTTCCTTCGATACTCGCCGTTGGCATCACGGGAAGGACCATAAATCTTCCGGAGAACTTTTCTCTCAAATACTCCAAGGGCCATCTCATCTTCTCTTGACATTGTCCATGAATCTGAGCCATACATCAGGACAGGTATGATGAGAGACTTATAGAGCGTGATCTTTGTTCTTCGAGAGAGGACTTTACTTCTCAATTGCCTACTCAGTCCAAAGTAGCACTTGTTGGCAAGAGTGATTCTCCGCTGGATTTCTAGACTGATATTATTTTCGGTGTTGATACTGGTTCCCAAATAGACGAAGTCCCTCACAGTTTCAAATTTGCAACTATCAACAGTGACATGGCTGCCAAGGCGCAGGTGCGCCGATTCTTTCTTTGATGACAGCAAATACTTCGTCTTGTCCTCGTTCACGGCAAGACCCACTTTTTTCGCTTCCTTATCCAGTCCAGAGAAGGCAGCGCTTACGGCGCGGTTGTTAAGGCCAATGATATCAATATCATCGGCATACGCCAGCAATTGCACGCTCTTGTAAAAGATTGTACCATTGCGGTTTAGCTCTGCTGCTCGAATTATCTTCTCCAGCATCAGATTGAAGAAATCGCACGAAAGGGAGTCGCCCTGTCTGAAGCCTCTTTTGGTTTCAAATGGCTCAGAGAGGTCCTTCCCGATTCTGACGGAGCTGTTGGTATTGCTCAACGTCATTTGGCAAAGCCGTATAAGCTTTGCAGGGAAGTCAAATTCAGACATGGCGGCATACAGGCAACTCCTTTTTGCGCTGTCAAAAGCGGCTTTGAAATCGACAAAGAGATGGTGTGTGTCGATTCTTTTATCATGAGTCTTCTCCAGGATTTGGCGTATCGTGAAAATCTGGTCGATGGTAGACTTACCAGGTCTAAAGCCACACTGATAAGGTCCAATCAGTTTGTCTACGATGGGCTTCAGCCTTTCACACAACACGCTAGAAAGAACCTTATATGAAATATTAAGAAGACTAATTCCGCGGTAGTTGGTGCGGTTAGCGGGATCGCCTTTCTTGTGGATTGGGCAAAACACACTTAAATTCCAATCCTGAGGCATGCATTCGTCTGACCATATTCTGCATAAGAGATGATGCATGCTTTTTACCAGCTCTTCGCCTCCGTGTTTGAACAGCTCGGCGGGTAGTCCGTCTTTTCCAGGCGCTTTGTTGTTTTTGAGCCGGGATATAGCTATCCTCACTTCATCATAGTCAGGTGGTGGGACGACTTTTCCATCGTCAGGGATTGGGGTATCCTGTTCGACGTCTCCCTCGCAAATTTAGCAGTGAGGAGAAGTGCTCCCTCCATAATTTAAGTACACTTTGTACGTCGGTTACCAGGTCGCCATTATTGTCCTTACAGGAGCTTGCCCCGGTCTTAAAACCTTCCGTCATCCGCCGGATCTTTTCATAGCCAGCATCTCAAGCTCCTCACACTCACGCCTTTCGGCCTCACTTTTCTTTTTTCTGAAAAGGCGTCTCTCTTCCTTCTTTGCCTCACTATATTGTTGCCATACACTGCGGGTTGCGCCCGTTCGCAACGTCTCCTTGTAGGCAGCGTCCTTTTTTTTCGAGGCAGTTTTGCATTCCTCATCGTACCAGTTGTTCTTGCGGGCTCGCTGGAACCCTATAGTGGCCTCAGCGGCGGTACGCAATGAGTGAGAGATATGCTTCCATTGCTCGGTTACATCGTTAGGTCGGGGATTGCCCTCTGCTAGCAGGTGTGAGAGTCGAGTTGTGAAATTATCAGCTGTCTGTGTCATGCGCAGCTTCTCGACGTCAAACTTTCCTTCCGTTACTGTGCGCACTTTCTTCGTTGCACAGAGGCGTGTGCGTATCTTGGCTGCGACAAGATAATGGTCAGAGTCAATATTGGGACCACGCAGTGTACGCACGTCCAGAATGGTGGAGCTATGTCCGCCGTCAATCAAGACATGATCAATCTGGTTTCTAGTTCTTTGATCAGGGGACAGCCGTGTGGCTTGGTGTATTCGCTTATGCTGGAACCTGGTACTACTGATGACCATATTGCGAGCAGCGGCGAAGTCAATCAACCTAGTGTCGTTGGGGGATGTTATATCGTGGAGACTGAATTTTCCAACTGTAGGGCCAAAGACTCCTTCCTTGCCCACCTTGGCATTAAAGTCGCCGAGCACGATTTTGATATCATGCTGGGGGCAGCGATCATAAGTCTGTTCAAGTTTATCGTAGAAGGAGTCCTTCTCTGCGTCGTCCGTCTCCTCAGTCGGCGCATAGGCGCAGATAAATGTTATGTTGAAAAACCTCGCCTTGATGCGGATCGCAGCGAGACGCTCGTCCACAGGAGTGAACGCTAATACTTGGCGGCGAAGTCTCTTTCCCACCACGAATCCTACACCACGCGCTTTGCCGCGTGTCTGGCCACTGTAGTATACGTCACAAGGACCGATGGTCGTCTTTCCTTGCCCCGTCCATCGCATTTCCTGCAGGGCGGTGATGTCGGCCTTTGCGCCTACGAGGACATCAACCAGTCGGGCAGCGGCACCGTCCCTTGAAAGGGTCCGGACATTCCCGGTACATGCCCTAATATCCAAATCATTATGCCTTATTCGTTTTGCCGGGTCGTCAACATTAAAGGGGGTTCTCATCCGAGGCTTTGATTTTGTTTTCATTGGAATTAAGTTTTTTACGTGGCGGGTCCCAAACCCAGCGCACAACCCGTTTCGGTAATACTTTCCTTACTTACTTTCCTTAAAAAGCGGTCCGTCACCATCATTTTTAGAAGAAAGTTGTAACACAGGTCTACTAAATTTTGGACATGAACAATTAAAAGGTGTTTCCAGGGTAATCCTTGCAGCGAAACGTCAAACTAGTGAGCAAAATACTAGTATACAACTAGAATTTTCTGACTGAATTCTTACTAATCAGGAAATATCCATTTCATACTAGTATACAATTAAATTTTTCTGGCTGAATTCATACTAGTCAGGATATATCCATTTCATACTAGTATACAATTATAATTTGTTGGCTGAATTCATAATAGTCAGGAAATATCCATTCCATACTGGTTGAAATTATGCCAGTTACAAAAAACCAAAATGTATTCGTTTCGTTTCCTTTTTTTTCTTCTTATAATTCACAGATGCTTTTTCATGTTAGGGTAAATACAAATAGTCGCTGCTTTCTTAAGAATAAAAATGAAGGCAAAAGATACAAAAAAGTGCAAGTAAAAAAGTAATGCAAGTTTTAAGTTCTGGTTGAAATCATACTAGTCCAGGTTCAATGCTAATTGAACTAATATGGAACTAGTATATTTCATACTAGTCCTTTTTGGACTAGTATATTTTATGAAAATCAATGTGGAACTGTTCAACCTGGTATGACTGGTATGTTCTGGTCGAAATCTGACAATTGACATTTCGTAGGATATCAACACGTAAAAAATACCAGTTGCTTATATGGAAAAGAGACAAAAGACTGACTAGTTGGGTCCGGTGCACCAACTAGTTGTAAAGTAGTTTTCAACTTGCAAAGAAAATGAGTTTTTAGAAAATTTTCATGGACTATTTGACCGATCGAATAATTTATTTTTAAATTATTCTATTTTTTGTTATTAACGAACAAACTTAGCAACAACTCACAAACAAACAATACCAGCTACCGTGATTGCAATTTCGTTCTTGCTAAGGAACTAGACGTACGGCTTTGTATTTGTTGTTAGAAATTTTTCATTTTTCCCTTTATAGTGGTCATTGAACCGAGGAGAAATTAGGAATTTCTAACCGCAGCGTGTCATACTAGTTACACCAACACTGCTTTTGCTGAGAAGCTTCTCATGGCATAAATACACCCGGAGAGTTTGCCAAACTACTGCCGAGGGGCGACCCCGTTTAGAAAAATTCTTTTTCTAAATAATTTTTGATTTATCTTTGCCGGGCATTGATCCGCCACGAGTTGGTGTAGAACGCCGAACACTTAATCGCTACAGCACGGCGACCACCGGTTATCAACGACCAGAATTACTGTTGATTTTGAAAGAGATCCACTATAATTTGTTCACAGTCGTCGCCTTTCTTATTGCCAGGGAAGTTTCTGACACCATCTTTGAACGACGACCGATGCTGGCCCTTCTGTGGGAGAAAAATCGCTCTCGTTGCTGTGGATCATATTCGTGGCAGTGAGGGTAAACTTTTTTACGATAATGATCTTCAGTAGCGCGACTCTTCATAGCATAGAATTTCCCATATATATACATGAAAACCCCAAAAACCAGCATAGGAGAACTTAAAAATCCAACCTGATGGCGGGAAACAAGCTTCAGATTTGAATTCACAAAAATACATGGAAAATCACTTCGTTCTTTTTGTGTCCAAAAGTTTGCCTAAATTTGTTGGCCTGTGTAATTCGCCGCTACCGAGCATAAGTAGACACTGTCATCATGGGAGGCTCCTGAGTTCAGCATTGTGAGTTCGATTCTCAGCGAAGTCAATATAAGAACTCTAAAAAATTATTTTTTTGTATTTCTTTTTTCACTTCTCCTAAACTGGGTAAAATATTTTACTTATGTTTGTTTCCTTTGGCACCGAACTGCTAAAAAATATGTTTTGGAGTCAGGATCACGGATCCGGAAGCGCTTTTTTAATTTTTTGTTTCTGTGGAAAGGTATGGTTAAAAAGCCGAAAAATTACCCGGGTCCGATACCATGGGCTACGCCATGTCAAGTCTGGGTGTGTGGTATACCCGTGGCTACCGTGCGAATTTTTTTTGCACGTTTTTAGGGACAGCCTAATGTAATTACAACATCCACAACACGTGTCTTCTTATCCCACTCCCATAATTTTAAATAATTTTTTAGCAGTTGGGTGCTAAAGGAAACAAATACCGAAATTTTTCCTTAGAAGCATTTTTCTTTGCGGTCTACAATATCTAAAATAGCAATGCTGGACCTCTAGAAATCTATTATATTAATAGGCTAACAAATTTTACATATAAATATTTGCCAAGCTTAAACCCATACTAAAAAAAAAAAAAAAAACTAATGGCGGCGATATACCAACAGGTTATGATAACACCTCTAACGAGATTTTTAGCCAAGCTTCTCTTTCCAACTTGTGGTGTGTTGCTTTAGAGTTTTTCCTACAAGTTGGCGGGACCTACAGTTTTTTGCCGACTCCGAACGGCACTTGCAAAGCAAATGAATTTTTTGCTGACAAGCTTCTCATGGCAGAAATACACCCGGAGAGTTTGCCAAACTACTGCCGAGGGTCGACCCCGTTTTAGAAAAATTATTTTTCTAAATAATTTTTGATGTTACTTTTGCCGGGCATCGAACCGCCACGACTTGGTGTAGAAGGCCGAACACTTAACCGCTACACTACGTCGGCCGCCCATACTAAATATGCATAAATATTTATGAAATGCATATGGATTTGTTGGCATACCTCTAAGGAAGTGCACAATTATCTAATATATAACCAATCCTGCTTCATTTATCTGTAATAAGCGAATGAAAATTTCTCATGCCACTTGAATTTGTTATCTGACAATCAATTTGTACATAAAGCGATAGCCCAGTGGGAAGCGTCGGGGGTAGTGGTCGAGCGGTTAATGGTTCAAGTAGAGCTATCGGCTAATTTTATTTTTTTTTATTTTTTGTCATTGAAAATTGTTTTTATTTTTTCAATATATAAAAATTTCTTATCTTGACTTTTTTAAAATTTTTATGTTTGTGATCGCTATTTTCGAGAAAAAAATTGTTGAATATTTTTAGTATGCATACATACCACCCATTATAGAAATGCGATAACCGCTTATTCAATTTGGGTTTTTTTGTCTAATTTTTGATGATATAAGATCGAAGTTGCGAAATTTTTTCAAACACAGTAGTCTATTTATCGGACTTCGGTAGATTACTTCTATAAATTTTAGTGATTTCTACCGTTTGAGACAAAGTTGCTGATAGACTCCCTATTTAAAATATAAAAATCGACAACATATTTAATATGTACTTAAATTTTGAACTAAATCAAGTGGTTAGCGGTCGTCTTAAATTTTACTGAAGGCAACAACTGATTTCTATTCATATGTACATATGTATTAACTTTTAAAAGGGGAGATTTGCAACCCGAGCCCCATACAAGACTAGACCAAATTGAATAGAAAAATTAATATATATATTTTTTTTAAATCAAATAAAAAATAAATATAAGTTGTCTTAAATATTGCTAAGTTATGGTTAAAGAAAAAAGCTAGAAAATCCTCAAACTTTTTTTGACCTAACCAGAATTTGTAATTTACCCCCTCTAAAAAGATTTAAAAACACACCTGTATAATAAATTTCTATAAAAAGAACTCATTTTCTGCAAAATGAACCTTTCAATTTTTCACTCAACAAGCTCCTCCTTTTATTAGAGAAACTATTTTCATTCTCTCGCTCATTGCCCATTCAGCTTGAATTGGTGATTTGACAATAAATTCGTAGATAAAGCAGTAGAGTAGTGGTTAGCGCATCGGATAGCGAGCGAACTGTTGTAGGTTCGAGAAAAGCTCCGGGCTACAATTTTTTTTTTTCATTGAAAATATTTTTTTTTTTTTTAAAACATCTTTAGGTATATGAGTATTTCTAATCTTGATTTTTTATAAGCTCATTAAAATTTCATAAGACATATTTTTATATTTGTGATACTTTTTTCGGAAAAACTTACTGCGAATAATTATATAAATATACATACATACCACCCATTATAGAAATGAGATAACCGCTTATACAATTTGGGCTTTTTGGTAAGTTTTTCCGAAAATTAAAATTTTTTTAAACATACCCTCATATTCATAAAAAATAAAATGGGTTTATAAAGCTTTTTAAAATTACATTTTATATTTACAAATTGTGAATAATAAGAGCTTAATAAACCTTTTATATTTTTTATGAAAAAGGGGGATATTGTTCTGATTATCGGACTTCGGTAGATTATTTTTATAAATTTTGAAATATAAAAATCCATAATTTTTCACAGCTCCTTAAATTTTGTACTAAAGGAAGTGGTTAGAGGTCAACTAAAATATTACTAAAGACAACAACTCATTTCTATTCATCCAGATTTACAACCCGAACACCAAACAAGTCTAGACAAAAATTGACCACTTTTGAATAAAAAAAAAAAATCAATATAAATGTCTTTTTAAATATTTCTAAGTTATGGTTAATGAAAAAAGCAAGAAAACCCTCAAACTGTTTTTCCGAAAGGCTACATTTTGCCCGGTTTCAATATACCTATTTTTTTTTTTTTTTTTTTTCAAAAATCAAATCAAAAATCAATATAAAATGTCTTTTTAAATATTTTCAAGTTAGGGTTAAGGAAAAAAGCTAGAAAACCCTCAAACTGTTTTTGCATAAGGCTAGATTTTGCGAGGTTTAGCCACTTTTGAATAACTTTTTTTGTTAAATCAAAATACCCACATTTTTTTTTTAAATCAAATCAAAAATCGATATGAAATGTCTTTTTAAATATTTCTAAGTTACGGCTAAGGAAAAAAGCTAGAAAATCCTCAAAGCCTACATTTTGCCCGGTTTCACCACTTTTTAATATTTTTTTTTTTTAAATCAATATACGTAGTATTTTTTTCAAAAATCAAATCAAAAATCGAGATAAAATGTCTTTTTAAATATTTCTAAGTTATGGTTGAGGAAAAAAGCTTAAAGACCCTCAAACTGTTTTTGCATAAGGCTAGATTTTGCCCGGTTTAACCAATTTTGAATAACTTTTTTTTTTAAATCAACATACCCACATTTTTTTCAAAAATCAAATCAAAAATCGATATGAAATGTCTTTTTAAATATTTCTAAGTTATGGCTAAGGAAAAAGGCTAGAAAATCCTCAAACTATTTTTGCAAAAGGCTACATTTTGCCCGGTTTCACCACTTTTAAATATTTTTTTTTTTAAATCAATATACGTACTATTTTTTTCAAAAATCAAATCAAAAATCGATAAGAAATGTATTTTTAAATATTTTTAAGTTATGGTTAAGGAAAAAAGATAGAAAAACCTTTAACAGTTTTTCAAAAGGCTAGATTTTGGCTGATTTTACCACTTCAACGATCCACACCAACGATCGCATAAATTAGTGGCTATTTGTTAAGCACAATCTCATCATCCGATTATTCAAGTGCAAATTAAAATCTCGAAATCCGAATATTTGCATGGCATTTGCCATAAATAATTTTGGAAAGGGCTGCTGTAATTTAATATTTTTATTATATAATAACAGCCACTATTTTTTAAATTCTTTGATGGCCTCATTTTGCCTATAGATGAGTTTTTAATGTATACATTTAAGTTGGTCGAGGTTCGCCACGGGCCTAAAGGCAGCTAATGACAAAAAGTTGATCAGATGTTTGAATAAGTTCAACTATTTTAAATTGGTCGAATTTCGACCACGGGATATACTAGTTAATATTATTTAAGGGCTGTAGCTTTTACAGTAGTTTTTTCGGCATTCTGAAAAATAGTTGTTTTTTATTTGGCCCCGACTGTTACACATATTGTTGCATACGTGCTTGCAAATGTATATCAGAGTACCTATCTATGAAAGTTAAATTAATGCCATCCACTAGCTATCACTTTTCATACAAACCAATCAAATAGGCAGGCACATTTCATATTTTAAGGGTTGCTTATTCGTGTATTAGTTCTTTGAGTATCTCTTCAGATTGATTGTAAATTCCCAGCAAAAAAAACAGTCAGTGATCCTAACAAATTACACAGTGTAACATTGAAAAAACACTCATCATGCTACCTAGCTAAATTTTTTTTTATCGTTAAAAACCCGTTTTTTTCATGTTTGTCGGCACATAAAAATTCCTAGAGGGGCTATTTTTCAACCGATTTTAATTTTTCCAAGGGTTTTGTAAAGTTAAAAAATAGTATTTTTAATATATAAACAGCAGTTTGTTATTTTATAAGGTATAAGAAGAAATTTTTGCACCTAAATCTGAAATTTTCGTAAATTTTTTTTGTTTTTTCGAGTTTGACGCCATTTTTTTGGTACAAATGAATTTTGAAAATATCTTAAGTTGAATACATTTTGATTACTTTCAGTGACGAAATACTGAGTTATCATCAATATGAACAGGCGGAATAATAAAACATGATTCCATATGATGATAAAAACCTTATTATTCATTATGAATAATTTTTCATTACTTCTAATGATTAAATTCTGAGTCAATTTTGAAATCAAACAGGAAAAAGAATCAAATATGTTTACTTTAGGTGAACAAAAACTGATAATAATTTTTCAAGAAATTTTGGAATTCCTTTTGATCATTTTTTGGAGACTCAAAATCAATTTTCTACCTTTTAAATTTTTACTTTGCTGTACACATTTTTTTCCGTAATATACCCACATTTTTTCATATCATAAAATTCAGAAATAAATACAAACATTTATTTGAAAAAAAGAAATATTATTTATGTATAAGTTCAGGGATCTGCTCTGCACATATATATACGATTATAGGACACATTTGCTTCCAAATGAAGGATACCTGCATGCTGTTGCCTTTTTCCTTGCCTCGTCTCAAAATTCCTGGAAGTCATGACCTGATTAAAACGCTGGTAAGCGGTAGTCAGAGGGCTCTATCAGCAATTCCGACGAGACTGGCGAATTTCTTGATGTCGATCGACTTTATTGAAGGTCCATCGAAATAGCTGAAAGACTCCAGAGACTTTCCCCACATGCGTGGTCATGACATGCACATGACTTCAAAACATCCCCAAAAAAGTATCAATTTGTGATCATAAAACAATATAAAATATGATCAATGTATGATTCCAAAAAGTATTCAAAAACGAAATTCAAATAATGTTCAAAATAGGTAACGTGAGCGAACTTAATTCGATCATAAAATGATTACAAAGCTATCATTAAATGTTCCCGAAAATGAATCGAAACTGATTATTTTTATACATCATAAATGAGTATTTATGAATAATCACATTTAGGGTATACTTTTCTCCCGACAATACGATCATATTCGAATAAAAAATATACTTAAATTTGATCGTTTTTAATCATCTGTAGAATGATAGGTTTGTTTATTGGGCTGCTCTAGCTTACGCCAGATTGAGATATTTCACAAAATTGTGTTTAACGAACACTTTTCTTGCTCTAGGTTGCTCTATCTTTTGTTTCATGAGTACGCTCAAAACAAAACTAGAGTAATCCAGATCACAAATTTCTGCTCTAGCTTTTTTTATGGAGTAAGTTAGAGCAGAGAAGTAATTGTCAGTCAGGAAAAAATAAAATTTTTGAAAACTTCAAGAAAATCAATCTTTTTGTATACGTGAATTTGCATAAATTTTGAAAATTTAAACAAAAAAACGAAATAAAAAGAAACTATCGAGATTCAAGTGTTTCATGGCATTTCTGCTCTGAGTTGCTCCAAGTTGCTCTATTTCTATTTAGACAGCTGCCCTGCTCTGCTCTGCTCTAACCTGCTCTGAACTTTTTTTGGTCAGTAAACAAACCTGATATTTGAATATTTGTTGTTCAAAATTTTTAGAAAATGCTAGCTGGGTTGTATACAGAAAAATTTTACTTTTTCAAAATATGTTCGAGTTAGAAATGTTTGCTTGATCTTTTTCGTTTAAATGACGAATCATCAATTTCATGTATAAGTGACCAGCAGTAATTAGCTAACATCCTCACTTGGTTCCTTCCTGCAAACCGTTTTTCAATCGTCAATATCTCTTGATGAAAACGTTCTCCTTGTTCGTCGCTAAATTGACCGAGATTGTCTGGGAAAAATTCCAAATGGGAGTGCAAAAAATGAATTTTTATAGACATGTTGCATCCCATTTCTCCATACGCTTCCAAAAATTCATGGACCACCTCCACATAGTTAGCACTTCTCACGTTTCCAAGAAAGTTTTTACATAAAGAAATAAGACTAAGCCATGCTCTTTTCTCCACTTGGTTCATCTTTTCAACGATAACTTCATCTACCATAAGCTTACGAATTTGTGGTCCAACGAAAATGCCTGCAATGCATTATCGTAATAAATACATTTGGATAATACTTTTGAAATACTTTGAAATATTATAGGGAGGAGAATCTTTATAAGTACCTTCTTTAATCTTGGCATCGCTCAATTTAGGGGAAACTAATTTCAGATGTAGGAAGTGAGGCCGTCTTTGTGAAGTCTTTTGACAAATTTTTTCATATAGCCCAGTTTCAAATGCAGTGGCGGTAAAATGATGTCGTCAGCCTTTACTAATGGAACGTTGAGAACATTTTTCCTGCCTAGTTGGAAAAACTGTCTCGATGGCCAATCTGTACACATATAATGATTCACAAAAGTAACATGGATTTTTGGTGTAGCCTCCTTGCATTCCGAATAGAATTGTCAGGACTTTAAGATCCGAAACAATCTGCCAATGATACTTATTGTAATTTATTAATCGAAGGATCTTCTCCATTGTTTGGATGGTAGCTGATTGTTGTTGTGCAACAATACTGCTTTCAAGCCTATGATATTAGTGAATTGGGAATTAACTTTTGAATTATACTTACTCGATTTTTGTTCTCTCACATACACAAAATAATAGATGCTCATTTTTGCAAGAACCGTCTTGTTTTCGAAAAAACGTTGTAACTTCGTCAATTTTTAACATTTTTCAATAAATAAAGTCTATTTTACTCAGAATTAATAGTAGAACAATAACATTTTTTTTAACTAAAGCATGTTTTTCGAATTGTACCAAAAAAATAGCGTCAAACTCGAAAAAACGAAAAAAATTTACGAAAATTTCAGATTTAGGTGTATAAATTTCTTCTTATACCTTATAAAATAACAAACTGCTGGTTACATATTAAGAATACCGTTATTAAACTTTACAAAACCGTTGGAAAAATTAAAATCGGTTCAAAAAAAGCCCCTCTAGGAATTTTTATGTGCCGATAAACATGAAAAAACCCGTTTTTTAACGATAAAAGAAAAAAATTGAGGGTACAGGCGATTTTTCAAATACCGTTTCGTATTACACTCGACTAGATAAACAATCTTAGCTAGGCCGCTTGATGAGTGTCTTCACTGTGTTATAGCGACATAGATACAACATAACAACGTAAATCTATTTATAAACAAATACGCTACAATTAAAACTTTCGTCCCATTTTAATGAACTATGCACCGATGGAAAGGAAATAGAAATCTTTGGTGCAAATAGGGGGCGTGACATGGAGCTGAGTTCAATAATTCTACAAATTTGAATCAAACAGCTGATTTTGGTTTTCTTTATATGCGGACAGTAAGAAGGCTTGATGGATATGTTAATGTCGAACCTTGGCGATCGCATATCTGTTTCAATTTCGATTACTCAGCCACTTCCTGTCTTCTATGTCTGATAACATCCATACAGCTAAAACAAGATGTACCAGGGGTAAAAGGAATAGTTCCACATTTCAGGCCTCCTGTTGGAGGGATTTAGATCACCCGAATATGTTCTTATTAGGGTGTATATTTTTAGTTGGTACAATGGCTAGATTTTTACATTTACACTTAAATAGGTTGTATGTGTGTATTATCCGATGATGACGACTGCCGTTAATGACGAATTTGTTGCTGGCGTTAAATAATTCCATTCTACTGTATTTGTTGTATTTGCACCGAAAGAAAAAAGTATCAAAAACCGCCGTAAAATTAACATTTTTTGTTTACCAAATGCAACTGAAAATAAAAAAGGTCAATTTTACAATTTCGAAAATATCATTTCTACGTGAAATGGATATGCACAAAAAAAAACGTAAAAATGTACAGGAAAACCGTGTAGTTGAAATGACCATCATGTATTATTGAAGGAATTTTCATGTACAATTGACATGAAACGTAAAAACATACAGGAAAACGTCAAATAAACATAACCATCATGTATTATTGAGGGCATTCTCATGTATATTTGACATGAAACGTAAAATGAACATGAACATCATGTATTATTGACTGCTTTCTCATGTACAATTGACATGAAACGTAAAATGAACATGAACATCATGTATTATTGACTGCTTTCTCATGTACAATTGACATGAAACGTAAAATGATCATGAACATCATGTATTATTGACTGCTTTCTCATGTACAATTGACATGAAACGTAAAATGAACATGAACATCATGTATTATTGACTGCTTTCTCATGTACAATTGACATGAAACGTAAAATGAACATGAACATCATGTATTATTGACTGCTTTCTCATGTACAATTGACATGAAACGTAAAATGAACATGAACATCATGTATTATTGACTGCTTTCTCATGTACAATTGACATGAAACGTAAAATGATCATGAACATCATGTATTATTGACTGCTTTCTCATGTACAATTGACATGAAACGTAAAATGAACATGAACATCATGTATTATTGACTGCTTTCTCATGTACAATTGACATGAAACGTAAAATGAACATGAACATCATGTATTATTGACTGCTTTCTCATGTACAATTGACATGAAACGTAAAATGAACATGAACATCATGTATTATTGACTGCTTTCTCATGTACAATTGACATGAAACGTAAAAACGTACAGAAAAAACGTAAAATGAACATGACCATGATGTATATTTACGTGAGATTATGTAATACTGATACTTACGGGAGAATAACGTTGAAGCTACAAATAAAATTAATGGCAATCACATCGAAATGATATTATTTTTGGTCAATTTATTAACTTTTTTTAAATACATAGGTACATATTTAATGTAATAAATGTAATACATTTGATAAGGTGACAAACGTAACATTTTTAGAAACACATAAAAGAAGTTTCTTGGCAAACTGTATTTTTATTCTGCATTACACAGGAACTAAAAGTTCTTATTTATTACAGTTGCTCCTTCGTAAATGTAGCACAGATGAATTTTCTCCATTAGCACCAATTCCTACAGACGATGCTTCATAAACCATAAACGCTTTCCACAAATAAACAACATTCATCGCCCATTTTCACTTCACGTTCAATTTTCACAGTTGGTTTTCTGCTAACTATTTTTGTTAATAAATTATTTTACAACGACCGAACTTGATTGTCAACTGCAGCGCGATTTATTTCATTTTAGAATGAAACAGCTACACAAATGCTAACGTGCTACGTGAAACATGTTGTCAAAATTTGTTATAAACATGAAACATGTCAATTCACGTAATTTTAACATGAGATAGTTTTGCAAATTTTAGTATTACAATTTTCATAGGATTTTTACGTGAAGCAGGTTTTCGAAATGTGTTATGACCGTGATAAATGTCAACTGCAGCGTGGTTTATGCCGTTTTAACATGAGAATGTTATACAAATGTGAGATTGGCAGTTTTTATATCAATATGTTGTCGAAATGTGTATTAACATGACAAATTGATATGAAAGTGATATGACGTACTACGTTGGCTCAACAAGTTTTTTTATCAATTTGACGTGAAACCGGTCGTTTACATACTTTATAATGTTAAATAAAACTTTTCGAAATAATGTATTATTAACATGAGAAATTGATATGACAATGTCATACATGCTAATGTTGATTCAGCAACTTTCGTATCAATTTAACGTGAACCCTGTTTATTTGATAATTTTAAATATTAATACGACATTTTTCGCTGAAATGTAACATTGATAGAGCAGAAATGTTAGTTTTACAAGCGACTTTTCTTTCGGTGTGGCATTGATGTCGAATGACATTGGTTTAATGTTACGAGTACTTTTTGTTCTTTTTCATCCACTGATGGCGAATGGTGATGTTGATGCTGACAGTTACTGTGATTTATTAACCTCCAAACACATTTAACTCATTGCTGCTTTTCCGTTACTTGTTTTTCGTATTCTTCATATTGTTGTCCAGCGGGGAAAAACACGCCTCTTACTTAAGAACGGATCATGTATGTGAAAATTCAAATGGAAATTACTGCTCAAATGCATATGTAGATACACAAAATCCGAGTGCGTTAGTTTGTTGTTAAGCACACGGAAAGAAATCTATGGATGAAACATCCATAATTATTGATACCATATTAAATAAAAATTGATAATCCTGTCCCATCAATACATTTTTGATAAATCACTATTGATGAAGTGGTATCCATATAAACTATTGATAAATTCTAAATACTTGGTTTAAAAAACAAAATTGCATACAACTTGACATCTAGTTTTAGTGGGACTCGAACACTGCTCCTCTGTTACCTTAGCCCAGTGTTCTACCATTCGGCTAAGGCATATTATACAATTTTTAGAAAAATTTCCCATCATAAGAAATTCAAAAAAATTTTAATCCAAAAAAACCTTACAACAAGTTGTAATATTGTTAGCAAATCCATAGTGAAAATTGTTGAACTATTATGATAATGCGATCCAGAAAAATTTACATTTCGTCCATATATATTAATACGCTCTCTATACCATTATTATTATGCAGAAAATATAGATATGGATAAAGCAACAATATAAATTCATATTACGACCATAGATATTAACATACCGTTCAAATATATTAGTATTCTATCCATAGATATAAAAAACAGTACATCATATCGAAATGGTTGACATGTAATTTGACTTTTTATTGGAAGCAAATAATATTTCATAAATTGCTCATTCTGAATGAATGTTGAATCAAACTCGTCGCTATCAATAGTGATATTGTCACAACATTCAAGGCATTTCTCTCAGTGCAAACATTCCCACAATTGAGTTAATTAATAGAAATTATTCATTATATTTGTTAGCTTTCCACCTTGCATTTTTATGCTTTTACGTTGTCCTGAGTGGCAAAGGATTCATACATTCTCTCCAGCTAGACCGAAGTGCCACGCAGCTGTCAGAATGTACAATGCTAGGTATGTCGAGTTTCGTTATCAACTTACATCCTTTAGTGTGTAATTAGTTAATTGACGCTTTTCTGACTAAACAAAAAAATGTTCCCTTTTCTTGAAAAACACAACTTCGCCCTTAGTGTATGATATCTTACTTTAATTTTTTTCCTGATATCAGGGAACTGAAAGCGTCAAGACAACATACATAAATGTAAAAAGTTTTGAAGAGAAATATTGAATTCCTTATGTCACTGCGGCCACCCTAATGCATATACTGTAGTTCAGGCCCGGCATATCATCTTCTTTCCGGGTGGGTAGTTGCTCCGAGCGAAGGAGGCGGATGGGGGAGGGAGTATATACGAACAAGTGAAGTAACACTTAAAAATTTTATAGGAATGGAAAGAAAGTAAAAACTATGTATGATTTACACTCAGAGAAAAATACAGTATACCACAGGCAAAAACCATCGACACGATATATCTGTTGAAACACAGAGCCAAAAGTGCCTAATAAAATTAAAAAGATTGTCTTCATGAACAGTTTTTCGTGGAAACGAAGAAAAAACTCTACGGAAATCTCTATGGTTTTATGAGGAAGTTCTATTTGATAAAAACAAGTGCATTTTTTTTATTTTCTCGTGATTTCTTTTTGCTTGCGTTATTTGAAGGAACAACTTGTAATTTCCTGTCAAAATTTCCGTAGAAATGTGGAAAAAAGTAAAAGAGAGAAAACTTCTTACTTTTCGAAGATTTCTCTTTGAAAACATTAATAAGATTTTCTCTTCACAGAGCAAAAAGTCACATAAAATGCCCTATAAATCAGAAGGATTTCTCTATGATATTATTCCAATAAGATGCCCGTCTTATTATGACTGGGTGTCTCTTTTTAATAAAACTGAGTAGATAATCACATAATATTAAGAAGATTTTCTTTTTAATATTTCAAATTAAAAAAAAAAATGAACGCTCAGTCTAGTCTAATCTACACTACCATGCCATCGTATACCTAACTTGCCAACGGCTAATTACACCTTTGTTCTTTTTGCCTACCACATGTCCACTTGCCTTCACCGCGAATCGAACTAAGAATTATTAACTGCTGAACGGAGATCTCTACCGTGATGCTATCGTGTGCTTATGCTTGGTAGCGTCGAATTACACATTCGAAGAAGGCATACCTGAATTTGAATTAATAAGGGATCTTTTAAAAATATATAGTTTTCCTTTCAATAAATTCAATATGAATCTAGTGAAAATAAGAGGATGTTCTTATTAATTTACTTTAAACCGGTTTTCTCATAAAAACAAGCATATTTCTTCTAAGGCCCGGTTTTTCAGTACAAGTTTAAACTTCACTGCGAGTTTAAACTTAGTTTAAGCGGCCAATTTGATTGACTGTAGAAGTTAGGTGGTTTTCAAATGACAGTTCCTTCGCTGTTGAATTAACTGATAAATCTGTTAAAAATAACCAAATCTGTTCATTCAACAGAACTAGTTGGCAACACAACTGCCATTTCTGTTAATAATCAAGAGTATTGGTCTGTTGGATCAACATATACATTCAACAGTTGAAACAACAGATGTTATCGCGCAAATTAACAAATCGCCAATTATATCAACTGTAATTATTGGCAATATTTAACAGCACTTGTTGAATGAAGAGAAGCGGACGTCTGTAAACTAAATGAAGTTTTCGTTAAACCAACCCATAAATCTGTTAACTTGACCAGATTTCCATCAATTCAACCATTTTTGGCATTAACAGTAGAGGACTGTTGATATAACTGTGATTTTTTCTCTGAGTGTATTTTTATCGAGGTCAAATTGTTGACCTGGAAATTCTTTACAAATATGGTTCCAGCATTTTTTCTCTAAGAGTAGCCAGTTCTGAGATATTGCGATTGTAAAATTAGCTCTGGAAATTATATAAAAATAATTAAGGCCAAAATAAGTGAAAATCACCGTGCCAATTATTATGTTCCCCACTTTTTTTCTAATAAATTTAAATAAATGAATTCGATTAAATTTTTATATCTTTCATGAACATGAAATGGTATTATAACTTTGGTCCGATGTTTGTAAGTATGAGAAGAAGAAGAGATAGACCCATCAATAAGTATACCGAAATTATCAGGATGACGAGATGAGTTGATTTAGCCATGTCCATCTGTCCGTCCGTCTGTCTATCTGTCTGTCTGTTTGAACGCAAACTAGTCCCTCAGTTTTTGAGATATCTGGCTGAAATTTTGTATGCGGCCACTATTTTCCTACATATGAATCATTTGTCGGAACCAGCAAGATCGGACCGATATTACATATAGCTCCCGTACAACAGATTATTCCGATAAACGGATTTTGGGCTATAACTCCTGTAATTAAACACGTAGAAACGTGAAATTTTGGAAACATCGCTATTTTTATATTTACAATATCGATGTTAAAAATCATTGAGATGGGATAAATATTTCACATAGCCCCCATACAATCGATTGTTCCGATAAACGGATTTTGGGCTATAACTCCTGTAATTAAAGAGGAAGGAACGTGAAATTTTGTAAGTATTACTATTTTTATATGTGAAATATCGATCTTGAAAATCATCGAGATGGGATAAATATTTCACATAGCCCCAATACAATCGATTTTTCCGATAAGCGGATTTTTGTAGATAACTCCTGTAATTATATAGGTAGGAACGTGAAATTTCGTAACTATTGCTATTTTAGAATGTGGAATGTCGATGTTAAAAATCAATGAGATTGGACCAATATAACACATCGCCCCCATATAATCGATAGTTCCGATAATTTCGGTATGAGCTAAAGTTAAATTCACACAGGCTGTACTGGGATCAAACAGTGAAAATCGTTACGCTTATTCATGAAAGGTATTTAGCCTTCGGCACAGCCGAAGACAGCTTTCCTTACTTGTTTCGTATGATATTATGTAACCAAAACTCGGGGAATTTCCCATTGCCCGACGGAGAGTCTTATTTTTTGACTTGGCATCCCTGATTGGATCGCTACTTGTACGCACGGTTACGTGTAAAAAAAAAAAACAACCAAACCCTCAGAAAAAACACCAATTATAGAAAGAACTATCAAATTTTATTTTCATTTTTTTATTGTAAAACAAACTAAATAAGTATAGGCAATTCACAAGATCTCCTATTCACCTATCTGCTATAGTTTAAAACTGTCATAATTTCCATACTGTCATTTCTCATATAAAATTTAAATACATAGCACAATAAAATTTAGCAACCTATTAGGCAATTCAAAGTTGTCTTATTGTTTATTGCACTATTTTGATAACACAGCTCTTGTGAGCACTATGATGAGCTGAATGGTCGTATCAGAAAACTATAAATTGGAATTTTGTAATAACTTTTTAGGAATTTCTTAGTTTTTTGTTTTCCTGCTTCTTTTATTTTTCAAACTGAACAAATTGAAATGAAATTTGAAAAGAAAAAAATGACATTTCAAAACAAAACAAATTGAAAAACAAAATAGCACACTTGATATATGTACATTGTACATACCCTACAAGACGTGGTGATATTTTTACTAACACACTCACACTCTAAATTGTCAACGCTGATGATTTTTTTACCAAAACAACGAACAATTGTCATTTATTGTCATAGCTGACTGTGACTTGAGCATAAAATGAATATAAGAAATGATGAATTTTCAAGTTCTTTGAAAACATAGCACAATTTTTGTCCCGTGCTCATTATTATCAAAATAAAAGTAAAAAAACGAATGGAAATAATAAATTTGGCTGTAAAAAAAGAAGCTAAGTATTAAAAATTAATTATATAAATTAAATTAAAGTTTGCATTTTATTTATACATAGGTGTATTTTGCAAAAGAAGGAAAAGTCTCAAAAACATTGTGATCACCGAAACTCTGATGGAGAAGAAAAATGCGAAAAGGTGATACACAGAATTATTCTGCTGCGATATTAAGAACGTAATTGGGGTATATGCCGCAAATAAAGAGCACTCGTGATTATCACGTATTTATTCCTGACAACGACAACAACAACAGTAAATAATTATAATTTGTTTTTAAGTTCTAATATTATCACTTTTATGCATATTTTATAATATTGACTTTTCAATTTTCTATTACTAAAAAGCCATTTTATTTGATTTTAGAAAATAAATCATTTTGAAAAAAAAAAAATTTAAATAATTTTCATATTATGACAGTTGTCAGTTGTGATATCATTATGAAATCATCATGATGTCATCATTGATCCAAAAAATAGCGTGAGACAGATATATGCGTAGTTCAAATTAGTAATGTGTTAGAGGGAGACAAAAACTCACACGGACACAGTTGTTGACATCAACTTTTTCTTATTCCTCGTGTGAAATGATTGAAGCGATGATCGTTTAGCTGACAGCAATGACAATCAAATGTTGCATCAAATTATTGTCATCTGTCTTGTAGGGTAGGTTGCTCAATTTTATTGTGCTATTAAAATTTTATATAAGAAATGACAGCATGGAAATTTTGACAGTTTTAAACTAATAGCAGATACGCGAATAGGAGATCTTGTGAATTGCCTATATGTATATCAAGTGCGCTATTTTGTTTTTCAATTTATTTTGTTTTGAAATGTAATTTTTTTCTTTTCAATTTTCATTTCAATTTGTTTAGTTTGAAAAATAAAAGAAGCAGGAAAACAAAAAAATCACCATTTTCCTGAAAAGAAAGTTTATAGAGGTCTTGTGCATTGCCTAATTGAAATATAAAGTAATATAATCGAGCCCTAACAGCCGTTTTAGTGTAACCAACACAAATACAAGAAGTTTGTAGAAATCATGTACAACTCAACTCAATATTTCATGACCCATTACACTCCGAGGTAGAGTGTTGATTCTTTTCATGGTGAAAATTATCTTTTCACGCTCGCCGTTGTCACGCGCAAAGTTGCCCAGGCAGTGAGAAAAATGTTTATAGTTTCCATCGCAGTACTCCAATAGTTTTAAAACCTTGGGTGCTTTTTCATCGACGATATTTTCGCACACCACAACCTATATTCTGCCTTTACTGTTGTTGATGGTATGTGATCTTCGAAAAATGGCGCCAAGTTCTCAAGCTCATCTTCTTTACTTACCTTAGCGAATCCTGGAAGAAGCAGTTGGGAGCTCGGTAGAATATCTTCGTTTTCTAAAAATCGTTCCGTTAAGTTTTCAAGTAATGAATCGATGTATGGTAGGAATGTTGCGATTCTAAAATACGCTTCACTCGACGTTGTTCCCGGGTTAGCGGATTTTACCGTCAAACGGTTTTCAGCGATTTTTGATGCGGAAACAAAGATTTGCCTGAAGAAATCATCGGCAGATTGTCTAATTATGAGCAAAGACTGTATTAATTCTTTCGTGCGGTTTATAGCAGAGATAAAGTCTAAACATTTTTCTTGGAGAAACACCGATAGTGAAAGTGTTCAAAAGACTTACGATAAAGTCACTTTTTTGAATTGTTGCAGATATCGACCACGTTTCGACAGCTACTTCCTCAAGACTTATAGCAATGCATTCAAAAAGTTCCATGAATGTGACTATGTTATCATGTCTTTCAATGAATCTGGTTTCACAAAACCGAAGCGGTCTCTTTTTTTGCTTTCGGGGGCATACATTTGGACTCTTTTTCGAAAGATCTTGCTTGCGTTTGAAGTGTTTCTGAATATATTCGTAATTTGACTAACAACTCCATGACATGCACTTGAAACAGCTAGATTTAAACGTTGACTTGCACAGTGATTATATCTTGCATTACGGTATTCATTCTTTGTTCGTTTCTGCACTCCACTCAAATGACCTGCCATATTTGAGGCTCCGTCGTATCCTTGTCCTACGCACTTATTCATATCTGCAAAATAACGTTCGACTGATTCTCGGAGCTTTGCTTATCTATCGGAACAAAATCTTTCGTGAAATGGACAAACCGTAGACATAGTGATAACTGCTCAGTGCGGCCTAGTGCCAAATTAATTTTCAATCCTTAAAATTTTATCTTCATTTTATAATTGTTACGTTTTTGATGGAAAAAATTATCTAATATGATTTAAATTTTGTGAAGTGAGCCACCTACAATTATTACGACGGCAACGTATTTTATTGAAATTTGGTAGTATGGCTCACAACGATTAAACAAAAATACGTATATAACAATTTTTCGTAATTCGAATTATTTTGAAAGTTATAGCTTCTCACGATTGGTCAAACCGATTTTGCTAATTTTTTAAATATATATAAAAGATGGTATCTTCTACCAAACGATATTTCTAATTTTTGCAAAAAAATTTTTTGTTTCGTTTGGTAGAAGATATCATCTTTGATATATATTTAAAAAATTAACAAAATCGGTTTGACCAATCGTGAGAAAATCATCAAAAAGTGAGGAGTTTCGAAAAGTGTTGATAGCTATAACTTTGAAAAAAATTCGAATTTCGAAAAACTGGCCCAATCGTATTTTTTTGTTGTTGTTGTGAACTATACAAAAAAGTTTCAGAAAGATAGTATAAGTTCGAAAAAGAGTGGCTCACTTCACAAAATTCAACTCATATCTAAAAACCAATCAAATCGAAAAAAACTACCAAACAACCAGTTACGAAAAGTAAAATAAAACCAAGTACCGTCGGTATTTACAGCAAACAAAGCAGAAAAAGAGTTTAAATGTTATAAATGAAAAAATATTCGTGCTTCATTGAAAGCATAGAAAATTCTTTCATAGGTTTCACACCAAGTCCTAATAATTCGAATTTTTTTATATAAGTTTGCATTGAAATAAAATGTTCTATATGGAAGTATAAATACCTATATGCATAAATTGACACTGAGAAGGGCTTACCTTCAAGCTGGGTAGTGGCTCAAGGTGTTAGACCTCTAGCATACAGAGTCACTACTGTGCTGTGAGTTCGACTCTCACAACGCCGGGAAGAAAAGTCTATGAAGAGATGTAACTCCAGTATCATCGAAACATATGTCGGCTTGTCTGGTTCCTGCAGCGCGTGGGTAAATTTTTCTCAAAAACCACATTTTTAAAACCAAGTAAGTTTGGTTAGAAACAACCAAGAGTGCTTGTGTGAGTCTTATGAGTCATTGTCATTTTGGTCAAACACGAGAGTTATTATTTCAAATTTATCTCATGTAACTTATTAAAACGTGCTCACGAAAACACTGTTTTCTTCGATACCATATTTGTTGCAACAGCAGGCGAAAATTTTATGTAATACGCACGCAATAAAAATTGGTAAAATCCATATGCTTGATGTTAGAAAGTAATGCATTTTCCCAGAAAAGTTTCGATAGCCCGGGTGGGAATTTTAACCTAGATAATTTTTATACCTTTCATGAACATGAAATGGTATTATAACTTTGGTCCGATGTATGTAAATATGAGAAGAAGAAGAGATAGACCCATCAATAAGTATACCGAAATGATCAGGATGACGAGATGAGTTGATTTAGCCATGTCCGTCTGTCCGTCTGTCTGTCTGTCCGTCTGTCCGTCTGTCTGTTTGAACGCAAACTAGTCCCTCAATTTTTGAGATATCTGGCTGAAATTTTGTATGTGGCCACCATTTTGTAATATAGGAATCATTTGTCGGAACTGACAAGATCGGACCAGTATAACATATAGCCCCCATACAACCGATTGTTCAGATATAAGGTTTTTTGGCCAAAACTTCCGCAATTAAAAAGTTAGGAACGTAAAATTTTGCAACTCGAGTAATTTCTATTTATGTAGTGTATATAGTGAAAATCAACGAGATCGGGCAAATGTAACATATAGCCCCCATACAACCGATTGTTCAGATATAAGAATTTTTGGCCAAAACTTCTGCAATTAAAAAGTTAGGAACGTAAAATTTTGCAACTCGAGTACTTTCTATTTATGTAGTGTATATAGTGAAAATCAACAAGATCGGGCAAATGTAACATATAGCCCCCATACAACCGATTGTTCAGATATAAGGTTTTTTGGCCAAAACTTCTGCAATTAAAAAGTTAGGACCGTAAAATTTTGCAACTCGAGTACTTTCTATTTATGTAGTGTATATAGTAAAAATCAACAAGATCGGGCATATGTAACATATAGCCCCCATACAACCGATTGTTCAGATATAAGGTTTTTTGACCAAAACTTCTGCAATTAAAAAGTTAGGAACGTAAAATTTTGCAACTCGAGTACTTTCTCTTTATGTAGTGTATATAGTGAAAATCAACAAGATCGGGCAAATGTAACATATAGCCCCCATACAACCGATTGTTCAGATATAAGGTTTCTTGGCCAAAACTTCTGCAATTAAAAAGTTAGGAACGTAAAATTTTGCATCTCGAGTACTTTCTATTTATGTAGTGTATATAGTGAAAATCAAAAAGATCGGGCAAATGTAACATATAGCCCCCATACAACCGATTGTTCAGATATAAGGTTTTTTGGCCAAAACTTCTGCAATTAAAAAGTTAGGAACATAAAATTTTGCAACTTGAGTACTTTCAATTTATGTAGTGTGTAGAGGAAAATCAAGAAGATCGGGTAAATATAACATATAGCCCCATACAACCGGTTGTTCCGATATAAGGTTTTTTGGCCAATACTTCCGTATTTAAAAAGTTAGGAACGTAAAATATTGCACCTTTAGTACTTTCTACATATGTAATGTGTATAGTGTAAGTCAGTACAATTGAACACGTATAATATATAGCCTCCATACAAACGATTGTTCCGATAACTCGGATCCTATTATTTTGTAAGTTTTTTTAAATTATAACAAAGATGTTTAATGTGTATAGTAAATATAGTTAAATTGACACAGGCTGTACTGGGTATCGAACAGTGAAAATCGTGACGCTTATTCATGAAAGGTATATAGCCTTCGGCACAGCCGAAGACAGCTTTCCTTACTTGTTTATAATAAAGAAAATATAAAGTTTACGAAATTTAGCGCTTAAGACAAAGTTTGTTTGGCCATAACTGTTAAAGGGTTAATAAAAAGCTTTGAGTTCTGGAAAAAAATTAATTTAAAATTTTTTCCGGCACATTGCATTCGATTCCTAACACAAAGCAGATCATTTTTCAATGAGTAGGTAGCCTTTCGTGGCAGAAAAACACTCGGAGAATTCGCCAAACCACAGCCAAGGGGCGACCATGATTAGAAAAACTTTTACAGACAGGGCGACCACACTACCGTTCCACCACGGCGGGTGCCTTGAAATCTGGAAAGCAGTTATGGCTAGATATTGTCTGGTGCCAGCAAAGACAAAAATTGCAAAAAATTTCATTTCATAGTTTAATAACACTTTCTAAGTCCATAATTCCTCATTTTCCATTTTATTGCATTGCATTCCGTACCGTACAAGTCGTTTTTCAGGTGGAACCTTAAAGTGTCCTAAGAAGAGGCAGGATTGGTAAATTAAGGTTACGAAATATAAAAATTGTCTTTTTCTATCATAGATACTATATGTACATATCTAATTATTTAGCTAGTAAGAACCCTTTGTCTGGTTGAATTTGGTTGAAGATTACCAGCTAAAATTATTTTATTTCTTTCCAGGTAAATCATAAATAGTGCTTTTTGGAAATATTTCTTATCAGTCGTTTCGGTAAGTTTTTTCTGTAACGAGAAGGATTACCGAATTTCTTCTTTGTAAGGTCAATCGATGTAGTACCATTAAATAAATAAAAAACAGCAACTCTATAAGTAAGAGTAGGTCGCCTCCCCGTTGGTGCACCCTGGGTAACGCTAAATGACCTACATGACCCACACGGCTAGTTTCTCATATTGCCGGTTCTACGAGAACGGTACCAGTACTTGTGCTATACCCAACGTGCCGAAACGACCCGGGCCGTTTTTTTTATATCGACCCGGCCAAGAGCAATAAACTCGGGGTGACCCTGTCTGACATTTGGGCAGGGCTACACCTCGTTAAAACAACAACAACTGCAACTCTATATCAGACTGTAAAGTGAAAGAAGTAAATATCTTCGGTATTTATGCAAAACAAAGTAATGGATAAATGCAAAACCAAATGCCGCCTCTAAAATTTTACGTTACATAGCGGCACCGCTTTTCGAGGAAACCAAGCCTTTAGAGGCTCTTGTAAGCAAATCTAATTTTTGACAAAATTGCCCCTTACGTAGTTTTGCATTTGTCCATTAACTTGTTTGGCATAAACGCCCACGATAAGTGTAGCATAGTTCACGTTGAAATGTTTAGCTAATGTTATGGGGTAATTGTGAAATCAAAAACTCAGTGCAAAGGATTCCACTAATTAATTTTTGATAAAAAAAACTGAAAACTTAATTAAATTTTTTCAATAAAAAAAATCAGTAAAACATAGGGTCATAGTCATAGTCGAGATAAAGTGGGTGCTAAAGTTAGCGTCAGCTGTTCTTTATCTCGACTATGACTATGGCCCATAATGTTTATAATTTTTATTTCCAACCACCTTTGATACTAATACTACACTCCACGTGCCACGAGCTGAATTAATGTAACTTGTATCTGATTGGTGTCAACATTAAAATTGTAAGCTTGTAAAAAATCGACGAAATATCCATCAAAAAAGTAAAGTAGAGCAACCAGTGCAAGCGGGTGTTATCCTTCTTCAGAATGAACCTAAAACCAACTCATCCAGCAATTGAGTTGCGATTTCCTTAACGATTGAAGAATGAGTGAGTGAGTGACAGACATTATAAATTGAAATTGAGTTCATAAAACACGAATCAGCAAAACGTTTAACATCTTTATATCGGAATACGTGTGTACAAGTTGCACACGATTGTTGCACGAAACAAAGAAATGTCGTAAATGCAACACGAACCAACAAACAAACTAATACTACTAAGGCAATTCTGCAATTGCATGCTCCAAAAAAAAATGCTCCACTACATACAGACAGACCAAAAACCAGACAGACGGACAAAAATGTAAAGACGCAAAGACAACAACTTGAGTCCATAGAATGGCAATGTAAGACGCAGGTTATCGATGTTGATGTAGTGGAAAAGTACTCCGGAGGTGGATGCAGTGAATGTCGACACTGTTACGTGTTCAGAGGCACATCATTGGAACTTGCAAAGTGCACGTGCGATAAAAATGTGCGACATTGCGGTAATAACAATAATAAGGCCAAAAAAACAAATGCACCAGAAACAGGCATGTGCACCTATGAGTAGTCAGACCCACTCAATGTCTTAAATGAAGACATGCATGGATGAAGGGGGTATGTCGCATTTTGAGTGAAACGAGAAAATCGGCTTTAAAGTTTTGCTTAAACATTTGAGGTTTTTTCGAATCTTTATGAAAAACTGACAAAAAAATTATGCAAAGCCATAAAAGACGTTGCATAATATGCAATAAAAAGCATAAGTTTATATTTAGTGTTTTATATAAAAAAATCGGAACATACCCCCTTCTTCCACAATTCATATTGAAAAGTTGTGTACATACCCCCTTCATCCATGAATTATCTTCTACAATTTTCACGATAGGCAGATTCTGATAAGACAGAAATATAGATCTGCATAAACACTATTAACCAATGCCAAAAACAGAAATTGAGTGAGAATGCGACATACCCCCTTCATCCATGCATGTCTTCAAATATATATACTCGTATGTATAAACAGTACTTAATAGAATTACAACGACAATCTTAATCAATGATATATCTGGCCTTTAATTCGACTAATAGTACATTTACACCGCACCAAATTTGGCGAAAAATTGCAAATTTGTCGCTTTTTTCCATGCAAATCTCATTTTCCAAATTTGGAATTCCATCTCATTTGACCTCATTTGCCGAGCAATACAATCCACAGTTCCTCAAAATAGCAACCCTGCGGGTGTTCCACATTAAGGATTGCCCAGCAAGAACATTAATGGGTAATTGACTTGTGATAACTTTTGCACTATGCACAGCTGTAAATAAAAATTTCAACTATTTTTTTAAAAGAAAATGGGCTAATTCTACCAGCAAAGACAGAAGCCTTCTTGACTCTTCTTTTATTATTACTATACAGGTGTTTAAATCATCACGGTAATGCATTTTCTTTCGGTGGATTTTTGTCCTGGTAGAAGATTCTTGCAGGCAAGGTGACGCCAAATGCAAATTTGCCAGTGTAAACGGTGTCGAACTGGCTCATTTGAATTCGCCAAATTTGGTGCAGTGTAAATGTACTATACTTCTAAGAGCACCGCCTAAACTTCCCAATAATGGATAGCACATCAAAATATCAAAAGCTTACATAAGAACACGGCTAAAAAAATGAACCTAAATTTTAAACCCATATAAAGTTTAATCAATTTCTCAAACTTTTTTGTACAATATTTCAAACCGTCCAAATACCTACAAAGATTTTCAATTTCTTTTGGTTTCGATTTAAAATCTAAATGAAAAAGCTGTCTAAATTTTTTATTATACCTTTCATGAACATGAAATGGTATTATAACTTTGGTCCGATGTTTGTAAATATGAGAAGAAGAAGAGATAGACCCATCAATAAGTATACCGAAATGATCAGGATGACGAGATGAGTTGATTTAGCCATGTCCGTCTGTCCGTCTGTCTGTTTGAACGCAAACTAGTCCCTCAATTTTTGAGATATCTGGCTGAAATTTTGTATGTGGCCACCATTTTGTAATATAGGAATCATTTGTCGGAACTGACAAGATCGGACCAGTATAACATATAGCCCCCATACAACCGATTGTTCAGATATAAGGTTTTTTGGCCAAAACTTCCGCAATTAAAAAGTTAGGAACGTAAAATTTTGCAACTCGAGTAATTTCTATTTATGTAGTGTATATAGTGAAAATCAACGAGATCGGGCAAATGTAACATATAGCCCCCATACAACCGATTGTTCAGATATAAGAATTTTTGGCCAAAACTTCTGCAATTAAAAAGTTAGGAACGTAAAATTTTGCATCTCGAGTACTTTCTATTTATGTAGTGTATATAGTGAAAATCAAAAAGATCGGTCAAATGTAACATATAGCCCCCATACAACCGATTGTTCAGATATAAGGTTTTTTGACCAAAACTTCTGCAATTAAAAAGTTAGGAACGTAAAATTTTGCATCTCGAGTACTTTCTATTTATGTAGTGTATATAGTGAAAATCAACAAGATCGGGCAAATGTAACATATAGCCCCCATACAACCGATTGTTCAGATATAAGGTTTTTTGACCAAAACTTCTGCAATTAAAAAGTTAGGAACGTAAAATTTTGCAACTCGAGTACTTTCTATTTATGTACTGTATATAGTGAAAATCAACAAGATCGGGCAAATGTAACATATAACCCCCATACAACCGATTGTTCAGATATAAGGTTTCTTGGCCAAAACTTCTGCAATTAAAAAGTTAGGAACGTAAAATTTTGCATCTCGAGTACTTTCTATTTATGTAGTGTATATAGTGAAAATCAAAAAGATCGGGCAAATGTAACATATAGCCCCCATACAACCGATTGTTCAGATATAAGGTTTTTTGGCCAAAACTTCTGCAATTAAAAAGTTAGGAACATAAAATTTTGCAACTTGAGTACTTTCAATTTATGAAGTGTGTAGAGGAAAATCAAGAAGATCGGGTAAATATAACATATAGCCCCATACAACCGGTTGTTCCGATATAAGGTTTTTTGGCCAATACTTCCGCATTTAAAAAGTTAGGAACGTAAAATATTGCACCTTTAGTACTTTCTACATATGTAATGTGTATAGTGTAAGTCAGTAGAATTGAACACGTATAATATATAGCCTCCATACAATCGATTGTTCCGATAACTCGGATCCTTTTATTTTGTAAGTTTTTTTAAATTATAACAAAGATGTGTAATGTGTATAGTAAATATAGTTAAATTGACACAGGCTGTACTGGGGATCGAACAGTGAAAATCGTGACGCTTATTCATGAAAGGTATATAGCCTTCGGCACAGCCGAAGACAGCTTTCCTTACTTGTTTTTGGTTTGTTTTAATGCACGGCTAAAAAAATGAACCTAAATTTTAAACCCGTATAAAGTTTAATCAATTTCTCAAACTTTTTTGTACAATATTTCAAACCGTCCAAATATCTACAAAGATTTTCAATTTATTTTGGTTTCGATTTAAAGTCTACATGAAAAAGCTCTCTAAATTTTTTATTTTTGGTTTGTTTTAATGTAATTGAATTTTTCCCACAAAAACTTCATGTGCGTCATAGCTCAGCGGTAGAGCAGTCGGCTGTGACTCCTGAGCATTTTCGTTCGAGTTCTGTCAGCTGCCACATTTTTTTAGTTTTATTTTATTCTTAAAACCTTTCGGTCTAAAGTTTAAACTTTTGGGTTTGAAAATTCAAATTTATTTTTGAAAGCTTATTCAAGATTGAATTTTGCCTACAACATTTATGTGTGCGATGTAGCTCAGTGGTAGAGCAGACGGGCATGATGCGGGGAGTGGAGAGGGGTGTAAAAGTAGGTCGCCTCCCAGTTGGTGCACCCTGGGTAACGCTAAATGACCTACATAGCCTACACGGCTAGTTTCTTGTATTGCCGGTTCTACGAGAACGGTACCAGTACTTGTGCTGTACCCATCGTGCCGAAACGACCCGGGCCGTTTTATTATATCGACCCGGCCAAGAGCAATACACTCGGGATGACCCTGTCTGACATTTAGGCAGGGCTACACCTCGCTACAACAACAACAACAACATGCGGGGAGTCTTGGTTCGAATTCCCGCCAACGGACAAAAAATTTATTTTATCTTTAAAAACTTGTTAAAACATTTCTTGTTTATAATTGAAACCCGATTCATTTAGCTAATTTTCATGAAAACTGGTATAGATTGAATTTGAATCCAAATTTGGTTTGGTCATATATGTAGTCCAAAAAAGTTTAAAATTTAGGTTCAAATTTTTAGCCGTGTGTAATTGAATTTTTCCCACAAAAACTTCATGTGCGTCATAGCTCAGCGGTAGAGCAGTCGGCTGTGACTCCTGATCATTTTCGTTCGAGTTCTGTCAGCTGCCACATTTTTTTTTAGTTTTATTTTATTCTTAAAACCTTTCGGTCTAAAGTTTAAACTTTTGGGTTTGAAAATTCAAAATTATTTTTGAAAGCTTATTCAAGATTGCATTTTGCCTACAACATTTATGTGTGCGATGTAGCTCAGTGGTAGAGCAGACGGGCATGATGCGGGGAGTCTTGGTTCGAATTCCCGCCAACGGACAAAAAATTTATTTTATCTTTAAAAACTTGTTAAAACATTTCTTGTTTATAATCGAAACCCGATTCATTTAGCCAATTTTCATGAAAACTGGTCTAGATGGAATTTGAATCCAAATTTGGTTTGGTCATATATGTAGTCCAAAAAAGTTTAAAATTTAGGTTGAAATTTTTAGCCGTGAAAAAGTTTTTCTCACAATACTACTCTTCTAGTACCTATAGCGAAGAGACTTGGATAAGCTGATCCTAGGAGGTTTCGAAATGTTGTGAAAATGCGGAATGAAATATGAACAAAACTTGTGTAAAAGATACACAGTAGGCTTGAATTTACAAAAACAAATTTGTAGGTAAAAATGTATCTCCTTAATGTTGTGGCAAAAATTAATTCGATTTGCATATATTTGTTTGCCAAAATCTCTTTCACCGAGCTGCAACCCCAAAAACTTGTTTTTAATCTTTTTTGAAATAATCCTGATAAAAGCAAAAATGCAATTTTTACCATGTTCTAAGCACGAGATTTGAAAACCGGTGTACATATAAACTATTTACCCTTTTCAAGTTGAAAAGACTATGGCACGAAAAAAGGGCTCTGGCGAAAAGATGCTTTACAATATAGCAAAGTACAAGAAAAGTTAAAAGCAGATTCAATGAGGCGAAAAGAAAATGTTATCGTAAGTTGGTACAAAAACACAAAGTAGATAAAAGTATTTTCACAAAATATTAAGAAATTATAAACACTCATTTTAGAAAAGGAAAATCGAGAGCCCCTACAGAATAGGATGCACAACTAATTAAACCTAGGTTACGGTTACTTTCAAAAAAATGTTTGATTTACTTTCTACTCCTAAATTTGTTATGGGTGACAATAGCTACCTTATATCCCTCCAGTCTATCGCACGAAGTGAGATACATTCACAGGTCTAAGTTTCCTTGAATTGTTTGGTTCTGGTTAGCCAAAAGTGAGTGAATCGGTACTGTCAAAGGTGGTTCCGTTTTGCTACGACTTATACAAAAATATGTATTTGTTGACTTCATACATTTATTACCAAATAGAATAGAGGGTATTTTGGGTGGATCTGGCACCCTAATTATGTCAAAACTACCCTAAGTGGCTTAGATATGCTTAGAATTGAGTTTGAATCTAAAGAGTGGAAATGTACTCCAAATAAGGCATATTGCACCTTTTTGTTTGAATTCGAAAAGAAGGGTCTACGGAAGAGGATACACTGCAAAAGATTCCAGAGGAATAGTCGAAAATGACTTTAAGGGCCTCGATAAAAAATTTACAAACTAATTCCCGGCATTGCTACTCGGGGGAAGAGATTTTGACAATTAAATGTCTGCACATCGAAACAATTTGTATGCCACAACCTAAAGGAGATATCCCTTTAGGTTTTTGCATTTAAATTTCTTTTGAGGCTTACTGTGTATTTGTTCTCACAAGTGTTGTTCATATTTCATTCCTTCCGCATACGTTATGTATGTATGTCCAGGTAGTCGGTTACCCTGTTTCAAGTCCATTAGTCAGGAGATGAACAGAACTCAATTATTATTCAAAAATCGGTTTAATTAAAGCAGTAGTTACCTAATATGTTATACAAAATTGAATATCAATTAATTGTTAGAGTTTATCTATATTTATATAAAATTCTAACTCGAAATTTTGTTAAAGCTAAACAGACGATCCACCGATTTTTTTCATTCAAATATTAAGTCCGGCCACAATAGTACACCGACAACCTTTTTTAAATTAAAACAACGCTAGACATGAATGACAGGCCCCATCAGTTGTTTCATATTGCTCCTAAGAAAGTGATAGTAAATCCTGATGTTAATATAAATCAGGTTGTATTTACATCATGATTTACCATATCGTTCATGGGTTGGGGGTTTAGACTGGGGAGAGGTTTAGGCTTAGGGATAGGGATACATGCAGGCAAAGAAATTTTTGGCAGAACAACGTCTGCCGGGTTAGCTAGTTGAAAAATTTCAAAAAGGGTCCCAGCAGAAAAAAAGGGGTCCCCTCTTTTTTTAGATAGGAACACATTTACATAAGTCTTTTCCATTTTTTTTTATGTTGAATGACTGAGTTTTGCACTATTGCAAGTAACACATACAAAATATAAACATTTTTAAATGGCTGTAGTTAGTTTAATAGTAGTGATAATCGCATAATATAAAAAGGTGTTTAAACTAAAAAACCTCCACTTTAAGGATATGTTTTTGCAAAGGTTTCACTTTGAAAAGAATTCCATTTTTCCCGTAAAAAAATTATGGGAAAGGGCGAAAAAGCAACGGCCAAAGTTTCCTAGGCGGTTAAAGGCTATTTTAAGTAGGTAAGGGATAAATTGCAGAGCTAACTTTTTGCGAGGCTTATTTTCTCATCATTTACCAACTTTTTAGGGGGTAAGACCCAAAAAAAACTAAGACTTTTTTATTTGAATCACCATAATGTATACATACATACATATTACGGAGTTGTCATATGATACAGCGCTGCCAGTAGTAAGACTTCAGTTAGGCAAGACATTTGGAAATCGGCAAGAGTTCCCGATATAATATTAAAAAAGGAGACTTTTTTGGTTTTTAACAAAAAAGCGACAAAAATGCATTTCATTGCAGTTTGGAAGTGAAAAGAGTCACGAACTTTAAAAAGGGTCAAAAATGGTACTTTTTTGAAAAAATAGGGTCCGGGGTCCTGGCTCTAAAAAAGGGTCAAATTGACCCTTTAGGGTCCCCAACGGCAACACTGGATTAAACCACTAACTTTCACCTTCGATCAGGTACACTAAACCACTGCTGTGGAACAAATCCGTTTGCAATACTAAACGAGAAGTGACAGTTAAATCAATGTAAATGTTAGCAAACAGTCAATCCATCACTTTATGTCATGAATTAGAGTTTTCACGCCTATATTCGCTACCTGTAACTTTGTTGGTATCTACGCATGTGAGTATACCTTAAACAAGACTTGCAGATGTTACTTTCGTTATAAAACAATAACTGAAAACACCGAGCTGTTAAACAAATAAATGTTTTACTTTCACTAAACAGTGGGAAACCTGTTGTCATATTCTGAGTAGTTGGTCAGCAGCAGTGTTAGACCTACGGGAGGGCAAACCCGTAGTAAGTAATTAACTAAAATAAGGCATACGTATCGAAACCTTCAGAAACTTGTTTTTATTTAAGGAGAATTGGTATTCTTGTTTTACTTAGAATTATAATATTTGATAAGTAATGTGTTAAAGTGAATTGGTAGTACGTAATTGTTAAAACCTGATGCAATTAAACTTCAATATCGGTACGCAGATCGCAAAAAATTATTCAAGGAAAAATTGCATATCTTTCTGTTGTGCAAAATAGTAGTGGCGAGAAATTTTGACATTCCATTATTGAATTTGTAATAGCAACTTAACTCAATATTTTACATAATTTTACTTTTCTTCAAGAAATCAGGGCTGTACAGCGATATAAACGAAATAATTTCGTTTTGTTAATTACAGAGACGGAATTTAATTATTATTGTTCAATTTATATTTTTTTGATTAGGTTAGGATCAAGTGGCTGCCGCAGAGGCACACCTAGGCCAGTATCAAAAGGCCCGTTGTGATACCACCAACACTAGGAAAGTCAGTTCCGGGACCCTGCCATATGGAAACTCCCTGTATTATCGGGATTTTCCACCCAGCAGAATCCCGGGACTGACGCTCCTAAACCGGCACCGTTACTCCTTCTCGAACCAATTATCAAGTCCTTTATGTCCAGCTCTGTGACCTGGCGTTTGATAACCAGGAAGGACACTCCAAAAATCGCATTCTCGCGCCACTTAAAGCCGGACAGTTGCAGATTATGTGCTCCACCGTTTCCTCCTCCTCGTCATATTTGCAACCCCTACAGTATCGTCGGTAGGGGATACCTAGTCTTTCTGTGTGCCTACCAATAAGGCAATGCCCAGTTAATACGAATATTAGTATAAAGATTTTTCTTCTCCTTAGGGCATAAATGCGTCTTGATCTTTTATGATCCCATTTCGGCCAGGTTTCTTTGGATATCCGGCATCCTGCAGTTTGCAGCCATCTTTCGTTGGGTTGGCCGAGTGTGTACTCTTTCAGCATTAGCTTGCATGTGGCAAACGGCATACCTAAGCGCTCTTTATCCCGAAGAACCTGCTTGGTCGTGCCCTGCCTCGCAAGTTCGTCTGCCCTACAATTTCCCTCAATGTAGCTATGTCCCGGGACCCATGTGAGGTTCTGTTGGAACATCTCTTGTAGAGATCGACGACAGCTCAGCGTCAGTTCAGAGTTGAACGAGTAAAAGCCAAGGGGTCTGATGGCCGCTTGGCTGTCGCTTAGTATAAAAATATCCTGTCCGATAGTGTGTTGGCCTATCGAAGCCGCGGCGTCCATGATTGCAGAAACTTCAGCCTAATAGACACTGCAGTGATCAGGTAGACTGAATGAGAGCTCAAGGTTCAGATCTTTTGAATAAACCCCTCCTCCAACTCTGCCGTCTAACTTCCAGCCGTCGGTATAAATGTAAGTGCCGCCATAAGTGGCGGGACTCCGATCTGTCCTCTCCCATTCTTCCCTGCTGGGAATGTTTATTTTAAAACCGCTATCTCCGACTGTTGTGGTCGCACAACGATCTGTGCTCATCGGAAGAAAGCTGTAGGATCGCAAAATACTGGCGTGTCTAGTAGTGCTTGCGCCCCAGCCGGACGTTTCCCTTAGACGCAGAGCCGATGCTGCTGCTGGCCGGTGCCCTTCCAGATCGAGCGGTAAAATGCCAAGAATGGCCTGGAGGGCTTCGTTGGGCGTTGTTCTTAACGCACCGCTTATACAGATCATACCAGATCTGTGTACTTTACCTAACAGATTAAGGTTTGTTGACTTACTCAGCGCAGGCCACCATACCACAACTCCATAGAGAATGATTGGTCGAATGATTGCAGTGTAGATCCATTTGCTGAGCCCCCATTTTTTGCAATGGCTCGTTTACACGTGTAGAGTCCAATGCACGTTTTCTTCTGGCGCTGAAGAACATTATCCTTCCAGGTTAGTTTCCTATCCAGAACTGTGCCTAGGAACTTGGATTTGTCAGCTAAGTTCAGGAGCACGCCATTCAGTTTTGGTAGGTTTAACGGTGGTATCTTATAGCGGTTGGTGAAAAGGACCAGTTCGACTTTTCCAGGGGTGATGCACAGGGTTTGTGGGAATTTGCCCCTATATACAATAGCTAAATCGTCCGCATATGCCACTACCTTCCCGCCCCCCAGCTTGTGTCTCGAAGCAGCGAGTTTACAGTGAGGTTCCATAGTAGCAGGGAGAGAAGACTACCCTGAGGAATCAACCGAGCCCAGTGATGAAACTATTCTTCTACCCCTTCACTGATAAAAATAATTGTCCTACAATTGAGGAAACGTACTACTTGGCTTAAAAAAATATATCTTTCCTATTTTTAAGGAAAAACCGCTGTTTTTAAGGACAAATTTTCTTAGTTTAAAAGAACATTTCTACTTGCCATAAGTAAATCAATGTACTCATTTCAGTATTAAAGAAATTTTTGGTAGGTTAGGTTAGGTTCAAGTGGCTGCCGCAGAGGCACACTTAGGCCAGTTTTGAAAGGCCCGTTGTGATGCCACCAACACAAGGAAAGTCAGTCCCGGGACTCAACCATATGAAAAATCCCTGAGTTGTTGGGATTTTCCACATAGCAGAATCCCGGGACTGACACTCCTAAACCGACACCGTTACTCCTCCTCGAACCAATTAGATGACTTTATGAAGGCTATCAAGTCCTTTATGTCCAGTTCCGCGATCTGGCTTTGGCTATCCAGGAAGGGAATTCCCAAAAAGCGCGTTCTCGAGCCGCTTAAAGCCGGACAGTTGCAGATGAGGTGCACCACTGTTTCCTCCTCCTCATCATCTTTGCAACTCCTGCAGCATCGTCGGTAGGGCACACCTAGCCTTTCTGCATGCCTACCAATGAGGCAGTGACCGGTTAATACCCCTATCAATATGGAGATTTCCCTCATAGTTAGGGCATAAATGCGTCTAGACCTTTTAAGATCCCATTTTGGCCAGGTTTGTTTCGATATCCGACATCCTGGGGATTGCAGCCATCTTTCGCTGACTTGACGGAGTGTGTGCTCCTGCAGCATTAGTTTGCATGTGGCAAACGGCATACCTAAGCGCTCTTAATCCTGAAGAACATGCTTGGTCGTGCCCTGCCTGACAAGCTCGTCTATCTTACAGTTTCCCTCAATGTCCCTATGTCCCGGGGCCCATATGAGGTTTACGCGGTTCTGTTGGGCCATCTCCTGAAGAGATCGACGACAGCTGAGCGTCATTTCAGAGTTGAACGTGTATAAGCCAAGGGATTTGATGGCCGCTTGGCTATCGCTGAAAATAGCGATATCTTCTCCGATAACACGTTTGCTTAACCTGGCCGTGGCGTCCAGGATTGCCGAGAATTCCGCCTGGAAGACGCTACAATGATCAGGTAGTCTGAAGGAGAGGTCAAGGTCCAAATCCTTTGAATAAACCCATCCTCCAACTCTGCTTAGAGGGAGAAAGCTGTAAGATTTCAGAATACTGGAGTGTCCAATAGTACCAGCACCCCAACTGGAGGTTTCCCTTAGGCGCAGAGCTGATGCCGCCGCTGACCGAAACCCTTCCAGATCAGGTGGCGAAATGCCCAGAATGACCTGGAGGGCTTCGTTGGGCGTTGTCCTTAGCGCACCGCTTATACAGATCATATTGTATCTATGGACTTTCCACAACAGATTCAGGTATGTTGCCTTGCTCAGCGCAGGCCACCATACGACGACTCCATACAGCATGATTGGGCGAATGATGGCCGTGTAGATCCAACTGCATAGTCTAGGGCTGAGATCCCATTTTTTGCAAGGGCTCTTTTGCATGTGTAAAGAGCGATGCCAGCTTTCTTCTGGCGCTGAAGAACATTCTCCTTCCAATTCAATTTCCTGTCCAGAACTATGCCTAGAAACCTGGCCTTAGCCGACAAGCCCAGGCGCGTGCCATCTAGTTCTGGTAGGCTTAGTGGCGGTATTTTGTACCGGTTGGTGAAGAGGACAAGTTCCACTTTACCCGGGTCGATACTAAGTCCGCACCGAGAGGACCACGTGGAAACTTCTCGCAGTGCTACTTGCATCAGGTCACACAGAGTTTGTGGGAACTTGCCTCTGAATGCAATAGCTAAATCGTCTGCGTATGCCATTATCTTCCCGCCCCCCCAGCTTGTGTCACGTAGCAACGAGTTGACTGTGGGGTTCCATAAAAGGGGGAAAGAACACCACCCTGGGGCGTTCCCCTTGTGACATAGCGTGATAACTCAACCGTACCAAGTGAAGAAGCTATTTTCCTTCCTCTTAGAAGTTGGTCAATTAAACCAGTTAGAGGTCTATCTACGCCCAGATTAGTTAGAGCGAAGTTGATCGCCTCCGGGCTTATATTGTTGAAAGCCCTCTCAATGTCTAGGAAGGCCACGAGACAGTAGTCCTTTTCACACAGCGATTTCTCAATGACAGATACTAGGCTGTGCAGACCAATTTTTGTTGATTTACCCTTGGTGTATGCATGCTGATAGCTAGAGATAAGGTTGCTATCAATAGTCGTTGAGAGGTAGTCGCTTAGTATCCTCTCAAAGGCTTTGAGTACAAAGGACGAGAGACTGATCGGTCTGTAGTCTTTTGGCTCGTAGTGGGATGCCTTCCCAGCCTTAGGGATAAACACTACCGTGGCGCTTCTCCAGGAGCCCGGAATGTGGTTGAGAGCCAGGCAGGCTGTGAAGAGAAATACCAGCCATTTAGCTGATGTCTCCAACGTGTTTATAAGTTGCGCGGCGATAATCCCGTCCGGCCCGGCAGCCTTATACGGTTCAAAGCTCTTAACTGCCCACCTTACCCTTTCCTCAGTGATGGGTATATTTACTGCCAGGTTGTTGCAGGTGCTAGTGGTGCGTCATGCAAATTCCCCGGAAAATGTGTATTCAAGAGCAGCTCAAGGGTTTCCTCTTCCGCGCTGGTCCAGGAGCCAGGTTTTCGCAAATAGCTGATGGCTGTTTGACTTTTCGAGAGGACTCGTCTAAGTCTCGCTGTGTCGTGGAACTTTTCTACGCCAGTGCAGAAATTTCTCCACGAGGTTCTCTTTGCGGAGCGAGTCCAAATCGTAGGACCACCAATGTGGCCTGTGTTTACCGCGTGGTTTTGTCACTGGACAAGCCTGTCTTAGAGCATTTGATAGCGCCGATGTAAATGTAATAACAAGATCCTCCAGCTCCTCTACTGATGAGGGGGCTTGTGAGAGCAGTACTGGTAGGTCTCTGTCTAATATTTCATTGTGTAACTGCCAATTAGTGTTACGTGGATTGCGCTTCATGATTGGTTGTTCTACAATAAAGTCTAAAACCATTTCAATGTAACGGTGGTCGGAGAATGAATGTTCTTCAAGAACCCGCCATTTTCTGACCCACTCATAAGCGCCTTCACTACAGATAGTGAGGTCTATGACCTCCCTGCGGGTCTTAGTGATAAAAGTAGGCTCATTACCCACATTGCAAATTACCAGGTTGTTTGTTAAGAGGTAATCAAACAGAGACTCGCCCCTGGCATTGAAATCGGAGCTCCCCCATTGGACATGGTGAGCATTAGCGTTCGCTCCAATAATAAGATTACCCGTGCAGAAATTTGACACCAGGTCTTTCACCTCCGTTTGTGGTGGAGGTTCTTCGGCGTCATAGGGCATATATGCTACCGTCAGGCGGGTGCTGTCGACCGTTAGACTAATAGCGGTAACATCACCATTGGTGTAGTTAGGTAGGAGAAAGGAGTTCAACTCAGACTTGACCAAAATACACGTTCTGACTTTGCTCTCCTCGCTGGCTCGAATGAGCCCTTAGTCCCCAATCCGAAGATTCTCGAGCTATTGACCCAGGGTTCTTGGATGAGGACCACATCAACGTCGCCTTTAGAAAGACGACTACTTAAAGCAGCCGAGGCCACTTTAGACTTGTGCAGATTAATCTGAAGCACCACCAACATGAGAGCGCACAGACTTCCATGCCGTCCCCATATCGTCGAGGTTTGCCCCATCCCGGAGGTTGCCTATCAACGACGATTTGCTGTCTGTAGCGTTAGATGTTAATCGCTCAGCGTTGGCTGCTACCACCGTGACGTCGAGGACTTCCTCGTCCTGTAGGCTGTCCTCCATCTCCGAGTTGATCACAGCACTATCGCCAAGGGACGTGGCGGATAACATGCTTTACGCATCGGAATCCTCCGCTTCCTATTCTGGTATTTCGTCTTCCGGTTCCCCCGGAGCAGCCGAGAAGGCACCGCGCTGAGCATCACCACGATATACGTAGATAACGATCTGGCCTACGCTGTAGTGTACTAGGCCATTGCACCTTTTAAGGGGCTCGATTGACTCTTTATTCATGGTGAACACCACCTGTCTGTCGGGCCCTACCGCATCCCCGACCAGATTGATACTCCAGTCATGCGTTGGGAGGGACGGATTCGTTAGCCGTAGCATCCCGAGAATTCTCTCGGCTTCGTCAGGGATGGCCGGAATCCATGCCCTTGCCCTTGGACGAGCTGGAATGTTCTTCCAGTCGACGACCTCGATCTTTGCGCCTTTGTAGACTTCACCCAGTTTAGCAGCTGCTGTCTTGTACAGTGCTACAGTTTTTGCATCCTCGCATGCGAGTAATTTAATCTGACCCTGGTGCCAACCCGCATCGCGCCGAACTACCCAGAAACTCTGGAGCAACGTTGAGAAGAATGTTGCCGAGTTCATTTCGCACGTAACGCCACCGTTAGTTTGCCCGCTCCAGGGGTATTCTGATGCCGCTTGGGAGGGGGATTTAACTCCAGGTCCGATCACTGACGCTTGAAAGGGTTAACTTTTAACCTCTTTGGCATGTAAGTATTTTGTAAATCCGGTATCACAGCTTTCGCTAGCTCTACCGATTTTCTAGAACTCGGCGACAGCGATTCCTGCGGTACCCCTTCATACCTCTTCAGGATCTTTGCAGCCAATCTTTTATCGTGGTATGTGAAGCGGCGGGGAGATGTCTCCCGGTAGTGCGGACCCGTAATTGCCATCGGGGTCGCTCCCTTTGCCGAAATCTCAGTTGCAGTTTCCTTCTCCTTCGAAACACCGAGGCCAGGTCGTGAGACCGCTGTCACAGACGTAAAGATACTGGTTTTCATATCAGCGGTTGATGGGGGTTTAGCATCCGCCGTTGTTCGCTTAGCTGCGTTGGCAACCGCACTGGTGCTAGCTCCCAACAAGTCAATCTTACTCGATAGAGGTTTGGTTGACCGACTCGTAGTTGTCTGTAGCGTTAGATGTTAATCGCTCAGCGTTGGCTGCTACCACCGTGACGTCGAGGACTTCCTCGTCCTGTAGGCTGTCCTCCATCTCCGAGTTGATCACAGCACTATCGCCAAGGGACGTGGCGGATAACATGCTTTACGCATCGGAATCCTCCGCTTCCTATTCTGGTATTTCGTCTTCCGGTTCCCCCGGAGCAGCCGAGAAGGCACCGCGCTGAGCATCACCACGATATACGTAGATAACGATCTGGCCTACGCTGTAGTGTACTAGGCCATTGCACCTTTTAAGGGGCTCGATTGACTCTTTATTCATGGTGAACACCACCTGTCTGTCGGGCCCTACCGCATCCCCGACCAGATTGATACTCCAGTCATGCGTTGGGAGGGACGGATTCGTTAGCCGTAGCATCCCGAGAATTCTCTCGGCTTCGTCAGGGATGGCCGGAATCCATGCCCTTGCCCTTGGACGAGCTGGAATGTTCTTCCAGTCGACGACCTCGATCTTTGCGCCTTTGTAGACTTCACCCAGTTTAGCAGCTGCTGTCTTGTACAGTGCTACAGTTTTTGCATCCTCGCATGCGAGTAATTTAATCTGACCCTGGTGCCAACCCGCATCGCGCCGAACTACCCAGAAACTCTGGAGCAACGTTGAGAAGAATGTTGCCGAGTTCATTTCGCACGTAACGCCACCGTTAGTTTGCCCGCTCCAGGGGTATTCTGATGCCGCTTGGGAGGGGGATTTAACTCCAGGTCCGATCACTGACGCTTGAAAGGGTTAACTTTTAACCTCTTTGGCATGTAAGTATTTTGTAAATCCGGTATCACAGCTTTCGCTAGCTCTACCGATTTTCTAGAACTCGGCGACAGCGATTCCTGCGGTACCCCTTCATACCTCTTCAGGATCTTTGCAGCCAATCTTTTATCGTGGTATGTGAAGCGGCGGGGAGATGTCTCCCGGTAGTGCGGACCCGTAATTGCCATCGGGGTCGCTCCCTTTGCCGAAATCTCAGTTGCAGTTTCCTTCTCCTTCGAAACACCGAGGCCAGGTCGTGAGACCGCTGTCACAGACGTAAAGATACTGGTTTTCATATCAGCGGTTGATGGGGGTTTAGCATCCGCCGTTGTTCGCTTAGCTGCGTTGGCAACCGCACTGGTGCTAGCTCCCAACAAGTCAATCTTACTCGATAGAGGTTTGGTTGACCGACTCGTAGTTGACATCACTGTCGATCCCCCCCTTGATTGTGGAGCGGAGGTTGTCCTCCGGCGTTGTTGTTGCTTACTCGCTTGCTCCTCCATAGCTCTCCTCTGCTGAGGAGTGAAATTTGGAGTTGTTTGTTTTTTAGGTTTCTCGTTTTTATTTGAGTTCATCTTGTTCGTACGACCCATCGCCGGACAAGGCCAGCTTAGGGTCAAGGGAAGAGTAGGGGAAAATGTGTCGTCCGCCGCGGCAGAGCCCCGTACCGCGGTAAGGCCATGCGATAAGCGTCGGATTATGACGCGGGAAGTCGCAGGTTCAAGTGCCGGTCCGCGAAAAGTAGTTTTTAATTTAATTTTCTTTAAATTTAATTAACTTTTTTTAAACATATAAATACTTCTAATTCGTAAATTCACTTTTTTTAATTTTTTCAATTTTTTAACAAATTTAATTTCGTTTGTTACCTGCCGATAAGCAAAAAACAAATTAGTGACTCTTTATTGAGACTACACTCAGAGAAAAAATCACAATTATATCAACAAAAATTCTATTGACTTCACCGAGAATCGAACTCGGAATACTTAAAACGACAAAATTTTCTGTTAAAACAACAGCTAAAACTGTTCACGAACGAACAACATCTGTTGTTTCAACAGATATATCGTTTGGATGGCTTTTGAATGTGAAATCTGTTGTTTAATCTGTAATCCAGTTCATTCTACTGTATTTTTTCTCTGGGTGTATCAAATATGAAATAGACCACGAAATGTCTCTATTAGCGACTAGATACAGCTTACAGAATTGAGGTATAAGAGCCGTATAAAGAAATACCAGCCATTTGGCTGATGTCTCCAACGTGTTTATGAGTTGTGCGGGAATAATCCCGTCTGGCCCGGCAGCCTTGAACCGTTCGAAGCTTTTAACTGCCCACCTAACCCTTTCCTCCGTATTGGGTATGTTTACAGCCAAGTTTTTTGTAGTTGCTAAGGGTTCCTCATGCAAGTTCCCTGGAAAGTGCGTATTCAAGATGAGGGGACTTGTGGGGGCAGTGCTGGTAGGTCCCTGGCTAATATTTCCTTGTGTAGCTGCCAGTTAGTGTTACGTGGGTTGCGTTTCATAACTGGCTGCTCAAAAGAAAAGTCTAGAACTAGTTCTATGTACCGGTGGTCGGGGAATTAATGTTCATCAAGAATACGCCACACGAGATCTCCCTGCGGGGTTTAGTGATAAACGTAGGTTCGTTACCCATGCTGCAAACTACCAGGTTAGTTGTTAATAAATAGTCGAACAACGACTCTTCCCCACTAGACGTGAGGAGCATTAGCGTCAGTTCCGATAATAAGATGACCCATGAAAAAATTTGCCACCAGGTCTTTTGCCTCCCTCTGTGGAGAAGGTTCTTCGCCATCGCATATAGACCGACACCGTCGTCAGGCTGGTATAGTTGGGCAAGAGAAAGGCGTTCATCTCAGACTTAACCAAAATACAGGCTCTAACCCTGCCTCCCTCGGTGGCTCGGATAAGCTTATAACACTTAGTCCCCAGACCGAAAATCCTTGAGCTATTGACCCAGGGTTCTTGGATGAGGACTACATCTACGTCGCCTTTAGAAAGACGACTGATCGGCTGCTTTAGATTTGTGCAGGTTTATCTGAAGCACCACCAACATGAGAGCGCTCAGACTTCCCTGCCACCGCCGTATCGTAGAGTTCTACCTCGTCTGGAGGTTTTTTTTCAACGACGAGTTGTTAAGACCACGATTTGGCGTGGCGGAAACCCTACTAACTGGGACAGTATCAACATTGGTGCGCTCAGGACTAGCTGCTATTACCGTGACGTTGAGATCTTCCCCATCCAGCAGGCTGTCTCCCGTCTCCGAGCTGTTCACTGCTCCTTCGCCATTTGACGTTGCAGATACCATACTTTCCGAGTCGGACACCTCCGACTCCTCTTCCGGCACTGCGATGTCTGAGTCCTCCGGGGCAGCCGAAATAGCAGCGCGTTGTGCATCGCCACGGTATACGTGGATCACGATCTGACCCATGCCGTAGTGCACTCGTCCATTGCACCGTTTAAGGGGCTCGAGTGCCTCCTTATTCAAGGTGAAGACCACCTGCCTATCAGGCCCTACCGCATCCTCAACCAGATTGACACTCCAGTCCTGCGTCGGGAGAGACGGGTTCATGATCCGCAGCATCCTGAGAATTCTCTCGGGTTTAGCAGGGATGGCAGGAATCCATGCCCTTGCCCTTGGCTGAGCCGGAATTGCCTTCCAGTCGACAACCTCGATTCTTGCCCCTTGGTAGATCTCACCCAGTCTTGCAGCTGCTGCCTTTTACTGTGCAACAGGTTTTGCATCCTCGCAAGCGAATACATTGATTCGACCCTGGTGCCATCCCGCATCAGAACCTACCGCCGTGGCACCCGGAGACTTATCCATAATATCAAGAAGGGCATTACCGATCGCATTCCGGACGTATCGCCACTGGTCCTTAGGGATGGCCCAGCTTTCGTTACCTCGGTCAATGACGCCTATGAGGATCCTGTCCTTGGTCACTTCAGCAAACCTAAGTTTACCCACTCCGGGAGTGTTCTGCTGCCGCTTCGGATGAGGTTTTAAATCCCCGTCCGATCTCTGGCGTTTGAAGGGATTGCCGTTAACCTTCTTTGGCACATAATTGCTTTGGAAGTTCGGTAACAGAGCTTCAGCTATTTCCATCGTCTTTCTGGCATTCGGCGATAGCGTCTCCTGTGAAACTCCCTCGTATTTCTTCAGGATCCTTGCGGCCGCTCTTTTGTTCAAGTACTCAGAGCGACTGGGAGATGTCTTTTGGGAGGAATGTCGACCCCTATTTGCCATAGCGGTCGTTCCCTTATTTGGATCTCTGGGGCCAGGTCGTAAGACCACTGCCACAGACGTTAAGGAATTGGTTTCGGTACCGGCACTTAATGGAGGTTTAGCATCAGCCGTTGTTGGCATCATGTGTTTGTACCGGTGCTTGATTTGGCGATTGCCCCCTTATTATCCAGAGTTGATCGACCCGTAGTTGCCATCGATGTCGACCTCTCGGCTGATATTGAAATGGAGGTTGTCCTCCGACGTTGCGTTCTCGCTTGCTCCAGCATTGTCCTCCTCTGCTGTGCGGAATACGAAGTTGCTGTATCTTTGGTTTTAGTGGTTTTATTTGTTTTATTATTCATCTTGTTAATTTTGAGCACAATCGTTTCACTCAGCCATAATCATTATCCTTGAGTTTTACAAATTTTGCTCAACCATAACTATAATTTTAAATTTTTTGAATTTTCCATCATGCGTAATCATTTTCTTTGATTTTCTTTATTTCGTTTTTTGCTCAGGAATAATAATTATGCTTGATTTTTATTTTTTATTTAAAATACGGGCATATGCTTCGAAAAGTTTTATTCAAAATCAGCCAATAATGGGTATCCATGTGAAGACTGCGTTCAACAAAGTATCTACTGGATGTGCTCTGGTTTTTAAGATTTTTTTATATGGTGTCGAGCAAAAAATTTTGGACCGAGTAAAATCTTGATTTTCTATCATACATTAAACAGCTTTAAAAAATCAAATTGTTTTTGTTGCTCTGAATATTTTTGCAACCTCTTATGCTTTCGAGTGTCCAAATTAAGACTGCATTCACAAAAGTACTGGATGTGCTCATTATACCTTTCATGAACATGAAATGGTATTATAACTTTGGTCCGATGTTTGTAAATATGAGAAGAAGAAGAGATAGACCCATCAATAAGTATACCGAAATGATCAGGATGACGAGATGAGTTGATTTAGCCATGTCCGTCTGTCCGTCTGTCCGTCTGTCCGTCTGTCTGTCTGTCTGTCTGTCTGTCTGTCTGTCTGTCTGTTTGAACGCAAACTAGTCCCTCAGTTTTTGAGATATTTGGCTGAAATTTGGTATGCGGCCACCATTTTCCAATATAGGAATCATTTGTCGGAACCAGCAAGATCGGACCAATATAACATATAGCTCCCATACAACCGATTATTCCGATAAACGGATTTTGGGCTATAACTCCTGTAATTAAACACGAAGCAACGTGAAATTTTATAAGTGTTGCTATTTTTATATGTGAAATATCGATGCGGAAAATCATAGAGATGGGATAAATATTTCACATAGCTCCCATACAATCGATTATTCCGATAAACGGATTTTGGGCTATAACTCCTGTAATTAAACCTGTAGGAACGTGAAATTTTGTAAGTATTGCTATTTTTATATGTGAAATATTGATGTTGAAACTCATAGAGATGGGATAAATATTTCACATAGCTCCCATACAATCGATTATTCCGATAAACGGATTTTGGGCTATAACTCCTGTAATTAAACACGTAGGAACGTGAAATTTTGGAGGTATTGCTATTTTTCTATGTGAAATATCGATGTTGAAAATCATCGAGATTGGATAAATATTTCACATAGCCCCCATACAATCGATTGTTCCGATAAACGGATTTTGGTAGATAACTCCTGTAATTATATCGGTAGGAACGTGAAATTTCGTAAATGTTGCTATTTTAGAATGTGGAATGTCGATGTTAAAAATCAATGTGATTGGACCAATATAACACATCGCCCCATATAATCGATAGCTCCGATAATTTCGGTATGAGCTAAAGTTAAATTCACACAGGCTGTACTGGGGATCAAACAGTGAAAATCGTGACGCTTATACATGAAAGGTATTTAGCCTTCGGCACAGCCGAAGACAGCTTTCCTTACTTGTTTTTGTATGACTTTTTCATACAATCTCGAGAAAACGCCCCTTGAGCTAATAGTATCGAAAAATTTCGCTGGTCGAAGTTTCTGTTCACGATTATGCCCCTCAGAGAAATTCGAAAATTTAATTGAATTTTTACTTCATAAATTGTTGGTATACGGCATTCTCATATCTGACCACAAGTTAACTCACCAACGTCGGGCAGTTAACCTTAGGTTAACTCAAAATGAAAATTGGAAATATGTGGAGCGTAAGTTAACAAGCCTCTGTGAAATCGGCCCTTAAAGTAAATGAATCAATTAGGGAACTCCAAGTTTGGATGAAATCCAATCTAGACCTACCTAGTAGTGACCTGTTATGGTATCCCAATTTTCCCAGAAATATAGTTGATTATTAAAACTATAAAAGAAGCGGAACCACGCCCATTTTCAAGATCAGAAGTGAAATATAATTGATGAAAAGTAATTTTTATCAGAGAAAAATAGATGCTCTTTTCAAAATCTTTTTCATAAATATGTTCACGTTGTAATTTTTTTAATGTACACAACAAATTTGATTATTTTAGGTTTATTATGTAATTCATTTCTTGGCGGCCGCCGTGGTGTAGCGGTTAAGTGTTCGGCCTTCTACACCAAGTCGTGGCGGTTCGATGCCCGGCAAAAGTAACATCAAAAATTATTTAGAAAAAGAATTTTTCTAAAACGGGGTCGCCCCTCGGCAGTAGTTTGGCAAACTCTCCGGGTGTATTTCTGCCATGAGAAGCTTCTCAGCAAAAAATTCATTTGCTTTGCAAGTGCCGTTCGGAGTCGGCAAAAAACTGTAGGTCCCGCCAACTTGTAGGAAAACTCAAAAAGCAACACACCACAAGTTGGAAAGAGAAGCTCGGCTAAAAATCTCGTTAGAGGTTATGATGATAACCTGTAGGTATATCGCCGCCATTAGTTTTTTTTTTTTTTTATGTAATTCATAATCACCTTCTTTGTATTACTGAAAATATTAGATAACGTCGCTCCTTGCCAGAAACTTACAAGTTTAAAAGTTGATTGTTTTCGAAAAATGAACAAATTTTATATAACATAGATGATTAAATACAGAGTCCGGCACGCGAAGTGTACCTAACCAACTTCAGACCCCTGGCAAAGCTGGCGCCCGAGCATCAGTTGTTTGTAAGTTAGCTAAATAACGGTTTTGACTATTGTTTACAAATGTACGAAAGCATTTTGCCGCGAGTGAACGCGGAAAAAAAAATCAGTTATGGAATTCAAACCCAAAAGTGTGATTGCAGTATATTTAGCTGGAAAATCACAACCAGCGATTGTGCGAGAGCTCAAATACCTTAAAGTGAATAAAGTTTTCGTTTATCGCACCATAAATCGTTACAATGATACTGGCAGCATCCCAAAACGTCATGAAAGTGGTCATCAAAAAACTGCAACGTCACGTGAAATGGTTCGAAAGGTAAAGAAGCGACTTGAGCGAAATCCCCGACGAAGTGCCAATCAAATGGCGAAATAACTGAAGATATCTGATCGTAGCATCCGCCGCATACTGAAAAATGATCTCAAGGTCAAGCCGTATAAGATCCAAAAGGCACATGATCTCACTCCCAAGCAGAACGTGTCAGACTTGAGAGAGCGAAGGAGTTGCTTTGCTTGGCCGAAAGTGGTCAATTTCCGAACATTGTGTTTTCTGACGAGAAAATTTTCACAATTGAGCAATTTGTAAACACTCAAAATGATAGGGTTTAAGTGGCCGACCGTTGCGACGAGAATTTGAGTCATCGATTGGCCACCAGGAGGCAGCACGTTCCACAGGTAATGATTTGGGCCGCTGTAACCGCAGATGGGCGAACTCCAATCGTTTTCATCGAGCCTGGCGTCAAGGTAAATGCTTGAAGCCGTGGGCAGACAAACATTTCGGTGGCAGATCATGGACGTTTCAACAGGACTTGGCACCGTCTCATAAAGCTCAAGTAAATGGTTAAATGGTTAATGGTTAAAAAACAACGTTCCGAACTTCATAACGTCCACACAATGGCTCTCGAATTCACCAGATGCGAATCCGATGGATTATTCTCTTTGAGCCATTTTGGAGAGCAAGGTACGAACTAAAAGGTAAACCAGTCTTGAAGCGCTGAAAAAGCCATTGTCCGCGAGTGGACAAAATACCTGTTAGTCACATTCGGGCAGCTTGCGATTCGTTTTTGGACCGTCTCAAGGCCATAGTCAAGGTAAGAGGTGGTCAAAAAGTAAATTGTTTCTGAATTTTGTATTATTTTTCACCATTTTGTACTTTGAATTGAATAAAAGTTATTTTCCAAACTGAATCTATGGCGTTTTTAATTGTTTACACTTCGACTGCTGGACCCTGTAGTTAATCAAGAGGACTAAATGACAGAAGGTAGAAAAAATGTTACATTCATGTTTCTGGCACGCGACGACGATATATAAAAAGGGTGAGCTATTTTATATACTAGTTAAAACAATAATAAATTCAGTTTGGTCCACTATTTCTTGTTTTGGTCCTTTACTCAAAATTATTGGTCCAACTTTTTGTTTTGGAGTGGCAACCGTGATACTAGGATACTTGGATTTGAAAATGTTAAATGTCGTTGAAAAGAGAAATAACTAGAGAGCGTTTCAAAATAGTTTATATATTCACTAGTCAACAAATTATTAGAGAAAAAACCTAAAAAGTTAGATATTATTATTTTGAAAATATCTCTGACATTTATAAAGATATGCTAACTTGTATACGTAATTGGAGCGCAGGAGTCCCCCTTTTCCAACGACACGATAATAGGACAAACAGAAAAAAAGTTATGATGCAATATATGAGTGGCTCAGTGCCATCCTTGCCTAACCCTCGAAATTTTTTATATGGAGTTATTATGCTATACTACTTAGAAATACTCCAAACTATTCTCATTCTTTAAATATTGTTTTTTTTTCGCATAATAAAGATTGCGAGGGTTAGGCATTTCTAGCCTTAGGCTGTTTAATTTTTAATTACCTATTAACTTTGTCACTAATTATTATGAAAATACTAAATTGAGGGTTAGGCAAGGATGGCACCGAGCCACTCATATGGCCTCACCTATAGAAAAGGGGTTTTTGACCCCTATTTTGCAAACTAGAGGACTTCCAGGAATTCCTTGAGCGCACATTTTTACCTGAATGCCCCAAGGCATAAGAATTTGCAAAAATACCCCGGGCAACAACATTTTTTTTTTTTGTAGAGCTGTGTAAACCAAACGAAGTCAAAAGTTTTTTTTGTTTATTGATAAATTTAACGTTAATATTCAGCCCTGCAAAATATTAATGCCACTGCATACGTATATTTCTTGGCAAAACCTATGTTGTCTTATTCGAATTTCATAGAAAAAAGTACTTAAAAATGTTACTTCATTTCTTGCAAACTGCATACCACCTCAAGAAGAATTTGCCAAACATTTTTCTTGAGCATTTTTTATATTCTGTCAAAAAATCCATTCAATGTGAAGCCTTAAACTGCTGTAGTTATAATATTAAAACAACTGGAATGCCTAAGAGCCCAATCATAGGTCGGGTTGCACCAACGTGACGAAGGCTAAAACCTAGTTTTGACTTAAGTTAGCTCAGATTTGGAGCTAACTTACTTTTGGGTTTCACCAACTGAGCAACTTAGAAAATTTTGAATAGCAACCCGATCAGCTGTTTTGTACATAGTCGTATTTTTCTTACATTTTCACGCGGCGAAAGGAATTCAAAATGGTGTTTTTGAAGGAACTTCTTACGAATGTTAGAATGCGACAAAGACACAACATCTTACACGTTACAATGACTTAGCTAAATCAGGTTGGAGGCTGGCTTATTTGCGACTTAGCTAAGTTGCATGGTGAAAGTGAATAAGTACAAAAAGGAACTTAACTAAGTTCAGACCGGTTGGTGAAATCCGACCATAGATTTTCGTTTAAAAGTCTGTATAAATTTAAAAAAATGTATTTTCGGTAGTGTTTTTTTAATTCCATACCCATAAAAAATATAAAAGGAAATGTCATTTTAAAAAGCTTTATAAACCTATTTTATTCTTTATGAATAAGTGGGTTAGAGTTTACCACGGTTATATATTTTTATACCCAGCTGTACTTGTACACAGGGTATTATAACTTTGTTAGAATAACGGTTGGTTGTACAGGTATAAAGGAATCGAGATAGATATAGACTTCCATATATCAATATTATCAGGATCGAAAAAAAATTTGATTGAGCCATGTCCGTCCGTCCGTCCGTCCGTCCGTCCGTCTGTCCGTTAACACGATAACTTGAGCAAATAATGAGATATCTTCACCAAATTTGGCATGCGTACTTATTTGGGTTCAGAATAGATTGCTATTGAAAATGGGTAAAATCGGACCATAACCACGCCCCTTTTTCGATATCGAAAATTTCGAAAAACGTATAAAATGGGTTAATTCAATATTAGAAGCAGCTACAATGATAAAATTTGCAATATGTATTGATTTAGATGTTCTAAGGCCGAATTTATAAAAAATTTTGAAAAGGGGGCGTGGTACCGCCCACGTATATTTGAAGAAATTTTAAAATTTTGACTCTTAATAACTTCAGAACAGTTTATGCTAGTATAACGAAATTTCGTAGAGGACATACTATTGTTGTGGTAAATTCAGCTATAGAAAATAAACGAAATCGCTTCGCGACCACGCCTACTTTTTCATAAAAGTTATATTGAAAGGAGGTGGAAATATTGAAAAGTCCATATCTAATTAACTGATTTCGCTATAATAATATAATTTGGTACATACATCAACTTTCATATTCTTTACATAATTTTTTCAAAATTTTGGAAAGTGGGCGTGGCACCGCCCACTTATGAGTCAAGCAATTTTTAAATTCGACTGCTAACAACTTCAGAACGGTGTGAGATAGATTTACGAAACTAGGTACCAGACATGTTATGTTTATGTAGAGTACTACCACAGAAAATAAGAAAAATCGGTGAACGATCACGCCCACTTTATGTGCACAGCTGGGTATGTAATGTTCGGTTTCACCCGAACTTAGACTTCCTTACTTGTTCTATCTAAATAATTTTAGTAGATCATAAGAAAATGTAATGGCTTTAAACCTATGTAAATTGTTAAAAAAACGTGGTAAATTTACTACTATTTCGAAAAAGTTCTAACCCTGAAGGTGTGTAAAATTCTGTAAAGTTTTTGCTTGTTATTCCTATCTAAGTCAACAATGACCACATCGCCCTTTGAAAGTGTTGCATAAATTGTACACTTATGATGCAAGGTAGCATAACTTTACAAACAAATTATAATTTGTTGAAAACTGAGAATAAACTGTTTTTATCTAATTGCAACAAGCTGGCTATTAACGAAAAATATAAGAAAGTCCCATGTATCCCCAAGAAAAATCCGGAGAAAATGTTATGGTAACTCTCACGCAATTTTGGTTATACTTCTTACATGCATATAAGACTACCTGCCAAATTTATGGTGAACTTACCACGTACTTGAGAGTGCCGTTTACTATTGCATGAACGTCTGCAATAAATTCCAAGGACATTTTTAATATGCGTCGCATGCATTTTGAACCAATATTTGTTAAGGACGACTCTTTTGTTTTCCAAAATTACTCTGAAGTCCTAATTACTTTTTTGACAATGACGCAATAACTTTTCATTCATCGTGCTGTGTTAAGATTATTAATATTAGGGCATAAAATTTGCAAACTGTTCGATTTAGAAACAGTAAAATGACTTTCACTAATTGCACATGTGTGGCCGCAACAAAAATGCCTTGTAATTGTGTTTAGGTTGACTTGAATCTAATAGTACATTTGCACTGCACCAAATTTGGCGAATTCAAATGACACTGTTTACATTTGCAAGTTTGCATTTGGCTTCACCTTCCCTGCAAGAATATGCTACCAGGACACAAAGCCACCGAAAGAAGGTTTTTCTCTTTTCCTGGTAGAATAGCCCATTTTCTTTAAAAAAAAACTAGTTGAAATTGTTGTTTACAGGTGTGCAGAGTGCATAAGTCATCACACGTTATTAAACCATTAAAGTTCTTGCTGGGCAATTCTAAATGTGGAACACAGGCAGGGTTGCTATTTAGAGGAACTGTGGATTGTATTGTTCGGAAAATGAGTCAAATGTGATGGAATTCCAAATTTGGAAAATGAGATTTGCATGGAAAAAAGAGCCAAATTTGGTGCAGTGTAAATGTACTATAATATGGGTACATTTATCCAAGGTCAACTAAAAAGATCAAGGCAGTAAAAATAAAACTGGAACGTTCTTTTTCACCAACCGTGAAATATTGAATTCGTTGTCCATGAACGTTTTAAATGGAAAGAACTTACATAACGGAACTTAAAACGTTCCAAATGACGCTCATGTCTGCAATTACTGCTTACGATAGGAAATTTTAGATTGAATATAGTTCGGATTATATGCCTAAAATCATGCACTTTAATTATTATAAGGAAAGCCGATTTTACGAGTAGGGCAAGGCAAATTCAACAAGGTAGAATTGACAACTGAAATATTTTGTTTTTGTAGGAGTTTTTCCTTCAAAAATATGTAAACAAACGTATTAACCCTTTGCCACCCAAGCACAGTTTTTGTGTCCCATACAATTAGATAGCATTTGATCAGGCCAAAAAATTATCAATACCTTCGCGGTATATATATGCTAGCCCAAACAGTAACGTACTAGGTAACTTTGGCCACTTTGGAATGTACTTCTTTTCTTTTCTTTAAAAATGGGAAGTATTGAATATTTGTCGATTTCCGCCGATTGCACCTTGTTGTTGTTGTTTTTGTAACGAGGCGTAGCCCTGCCCAAATGTAAGAGAGGGTCACCCCGCGTGTATTGCTCTTGGCCGGGTCGTTTCGGTACGATGGGTACAGCACAAGTACTGGTACCGTTCTCGTAGAACCGGCAATACGTAGAAACTAGCCGTGTAGGCCATTTAGGTCATTTAGCGTTACTCTGGGTGCACCAACAAAGAGGCGACCTGCTCTTACACCTCTTGCAACTCAAGGAGGTTGTCGCCAGAGTGTCGCAGAAACTGATTTCCATTAGAGTTTTTTTATACTGAAGTCAAAACCTCTTATCAAGGAAAATATTTGTCCGCGAAATGAAGTAATCAGTTTATAAAAAAAAGTACAAACTTGTTTGGAACCGGTTCTGGATTTTGCAAGGGTTTCGTTTTTTTTTATTAAAATAACGGTTACGATTTAAATTAAAGTTTTTTGCGACCTTTCAATTCCTTAAACTTTTGTTTTGCTGGCTCGAGGTCCGATTTTATTAAATTAAAACACAGTTGATAACTCCACGTAGCACAGGGAAGACGTGTGAAAAATTTCACCCTGATGAAGGTTATCGTGTATAACCGAAATATATTGGTATCAAATTTAAAACATCTGTGTTTTAATTTAATAAAATCGGACCTCGAGCCAGCAAAACAAAAGTTTAAGGTTACGATTTAGTTTTCGGTTTCTAGAAATTAATCGGCTTCGCTGTTACTGTTGTAAGAGGGACGTGACGGACCAAACAGAGTTGTACGGTATTGAGTCTATGCTCTCCCTGCTGCCGAACCACCTTGTGGTACTATTCCCATTGTCGATTTCATCAACCCCGTGGCCGTGGTCGAAATGGATTTTAGTCGCCTCTTGCGGCAGGCATTCCACCACGGGGATATTCTAAACCCCTAACCCGCAGGGGTCATGAATCGATTTTAGTCGCTTACAGTTTAGATTTCGGTCTAAGATCCAGTTGAAAAAAGATTATATTAGACCATTTATCTTATCTAAAACGTGCTAGAGTCTAGCTAATCCGAACTCTAAACTCTATTTAAAAGTGCAAGGAACTGAGGCAAGCGGTATTGTTTTTATATGAAACAATTTGCTATTTCTTCACACTATTGAAAAAAAATTTTAAATCTAAAACAAAACGGGTTAATATTTTTTTTCATTTGACGGGAAAACTCCTACAGAAAAGAGAGGACTGTCAAGTTCACTATTACTTTGTTTAATATACTTTGGAGTAGGGTATTGGTATTGGCCCAGCGATGTATTTACTTTTTAAAATTTGTGGGAAAACAGCATTTCAAACATTTATTTTTTCATAGAACTCAATTGTAAAAATGAAATTTTGAATGCCGTTTCAAAAACAATTTAAATTTTGAAATACTTCTGTTTACTTTGGAACCGGCGATATATTTTGATTGTGATTTTATTTTTAAATAAATATATTATAAAATATGTAAATCAAAATTATATGGAATTAAACAAAAAATATATTACTACTAAAATTAGTTTGACACTGGTATTACTATCAGTACTAACTGAATGATTCGCTACTATGGCCATCATCCACTTTCACCAATCTTATTACTTTAAACGAGCTAAACTTGCATAGTTCAAATATTTATGATAGGGAAAAATCGGAATAGCACACAGACCGGCGTACACAAATCAAATATTTTTCAAGAATATGAAAAGCAAGTTGGAAACGATAGAGAAAAATAATGTTGTATACAAAATACCATGTGCAGGAGACGGTTAAAAACACGAATAGCAGGGCACCGATCCGACATCAAATGTTTACAATCAAATAACACGCATAAAACAGCACTTGCGGCCCACTGTGCGGAGAGCGGGCATAAACCAGACTTTGACGCGGTGAGTATACTACAACAAGAACAACATTACAACAAACGATTCACTTTGGAGATGCTCCACATAATAGACACGGACGAGAACAAGAGACTGAACTACAAGAAAGATTGTGAAGCAGTCGCACATATCTACCGCCACTTACTTGACTCACGAAAATCAGTTCAAAACAGCACGTCGAACTGATTAGATGATCTCCACCTGACGTCTAAAAACATTGTATGTATGTTTGCAGAAATGCGAATTTGTTTATGCATAAATTTCTATACATATACATACATATATGTATATGCCTGTGATAAATTGTGTAGAATATAGTATTTTATTTATTTATGATTGTAGTCCCAGAATACGATCTCCGTTGGAGATCGAAATATATTGGAAAAAACAACAACAACAACGTGTTTAATTTATTGAACTAGAGCCAGTTTGAAGAAAGAAGTGTTAAATTTAAAGGTCGCCAAAATCAAAAATTTGTTGTATAGATACATATATGTATATTTCTATACTTGTATATTTGTATATCCGGATTTCGGACTATCTCGGGAACCGCTTGACCGATTTGAATAAAATTTTGCATATAAATAGAATGATTGATTCTAAGACTATCCACTTTGGGGTTGCCACCTGGGGCGATTTACAAGTTTGCCATCTATCTCAATTTTTTTTAATTTTGTAGCAAATATGCCAATATGGGTTTCAAATGAGAGATATTTTCAGCGACATGCCAACTAAAATATTTTCAAGTAGGGTTGCCACCTTATGTATATATCCGGTACTATCTCTTGACCGATTTGGATGAAATTTGGCAAATCTAGAAAAATATTCTCATTCTTAAATTAGTAAATAACTTGAGAAATTTTAAAAATTTACTTGATTTTCATTGAAATTAATCAAAAAAGTTTACTTAAAACAAGCAAATTATATTCTATATTAAAAACAATAACAAAATATAAGAAGAAAAAATGTTTCAAAAATATTTAAAAAAACCAAGAAAATATTTTCAAAAATATGCTTAATTTAAGAAAATAATACTTATATCAAGAAAATAATAAGAAAACTTTTTTTTTTTGACAAACAACAACAAAAACGACGATGCAACTTTTGAAGAAAATGTGTTCTTCAACAGCTCAGCATTTTTTTTTTAATTTTGAACAAAGATTATTCAAATTTAATACTCCAGATGGAAAGGTTTATCAAGGTAGAATTAGGAAAACATTTCTTATTAATTTGAATTTTTATCAAAGCAGAATTAGGAAAACTTTTCTTATTTATTTTAGTGATTATCAAGGCAGAATCGAGAAAACATTTTCGTATTTATTTAAAAATTTTGAAATCCTGGATATCAAATGTAAGGATTTTTCGGCGACATACCAACTAAAATATTTCAAGTAGGGTTGCCACCTTACCGAAGTATATATGTATATTTGTATATCCGGCACTATCTCGGGAACAGCTTGACCGATTTGAATGAAATTTCGTATATAGATAGTATGGTTCTAAGACTATCCACTTGGGCGGTGTACAGGGTTGCCACCTATCGAAAAAAAATAATTATGTAGCGAGATATGCCAATATGGGTATCAAGTGAGAGGTATTTTCGCCGACATACTAACTAAAATATTTTCAAGTAGGGTTGCCGCTCAGGGTTACTATTTTATCGTATTGTATTTGTTTTGTATATTTTTGCGATCATATTTGGATTATTTTAGGATCATTTTGGGATTAATTAGGGGTCACTTTGGGATAATTTTGGGGATATTTTTAGATCATTTTGGGTTGCCACCTGGGGCGATTTACAAGTTTGCCATCTATCTCAATTTTTTTTTAATTTTGTAGCAAATATGCCAATATGGGTTTCAAATGAGAGATATTTTCAGCGACATGCCAACTAAAATATTTTCAAGTAGGGTTGCCACCTTATGTATATATCCGGTACTATCTCTTGACCGATTTGGATGAAATTTGGCAAATCTAGAAAAATATTCTCATTCTTAAATTAGTTAATAACTTGAGAAATTTTAAAAATTTACTTGATTTTCATTGAAATTAATCAAAAAAGTTTACTTAAAACAAGCAAATTATATACTATATTAAAAACAATAACAAAATATAAGAAGAAAAAATGTTTCAAAAATATTTAAAAAAACCAAGAAAATATTTTCAAAAATATGCTTAATTTAAGAAAATAATACTTATATCAAGAAAATAATAAGAAAACTTTTTTTTTTGACAAACAACAACAAAAACGACGATGCAACTTTTGAAGAAAATGTGTTCTTCAACAGCTCAGCATTTTTTTTTAAATTTTGAACAAAGATTATTCAAATTTAATACTCCAGATGGAAAGGTTTATCAAGGTAGAATTAGGAAAACATTTCTTATTAATTTGAATTTTTATCAAAGCAGAATTAGGAATTAGGAAAACTATGGGTATCAAGTGAGAGGTATTTTCGCCGACATACTAACTAAAATATTTTCAAGTAGGGTTGCCGCTCAGGGTTACTATTTTATCGTATTGTATTTGTTTTGTATATTTTTGCGATCATATTTGGATTATTTTAGGATCATTTTGGGATTAATTAGGGGTCACTTTGGGATAATTTTGGGGATATTTTTAGATCATTTTGGGTTAAATTTTGGATTAATTTGGGATAATTTTGGGGTCATTTTCGGATTATTTTGGAGTCATTTTGGGATCATATTTGGACTATTTTTGGGTCATTTTGGGTTCAATTTTGGATCATTTTGGGAACATTTCAAGGTCTTTTTGGGTTCGTTTTAGGATTATTCTATGATTATTTTCGAATTATTTTAGGGTAATTTAGGTATTATTTTTGGGGTCATTTTGGGGCCACATTGGAATCATTTTGGGATCATTTTCGGGACAGTTTTGGGTTCAATTCCGGATCATTTTGGGAACATTTAAGGCTATTTTTGGGGTCGTTTGGGGATCATTATAGGGTTATTTTGGCATTATTTTGGGGTCATTTTGGATAAATAAAGTAAGCGCTAAATTAATAGCACCGAGCAAGCTCGGTCACCCAGGTACTATATATTTTATAGAATTAAAAAAATAGAAGAATTTGAAAAGGTTTTGGGGATATCCCACAAATAATGATTATGATTGTTTTCGAGATAACTAGCGACCGAAACATGGACCAGGTGTGGCTCTATAAGATGTTTGAACGATATGGGTATCAAACGGTGGTTTATTAGGCCATTAGGTACTATTATGGACATATCATTTGCTTTATCGGCTCAGCACTTGCACTAAAATCTGGCAAACTAAACCAACTTGAAAACCCCGAATATCTTGATTTAAAAGTATTATAAAACCTCAATAAATATTTACAGAGATAAGCTATTTGTGCTAATCTAAGATGCTATAAATCCTGCCTCGGCTACTAAGTAGATATTTATTTAAATAAATCGGAGGTAGAACGATGAAAAAATTCTTATTTTAAAATTATTTGCTAGTTCGGTTTTTTTTTTTTTAATTTTAACCAAAAATGCGAACCGACAAGAAGAATGCCTTCCCTAGTAATGGAATGGGTGCGCGGTTTTAAGGAAATAAAAAAAAAATCGTAGTCGAAATAGAATAGAAATAAAAAATAAAGCTAGAGCCACAAAAAAAAAATACTTTTTAAACTTTAAATTTTGAGCCGCGCCTAACAATGGGTCACCTCAGTTGGTGGCTATGCGATGAATGGCATTTGGCGGAAATATTGTTAACATATTTTTGGTTGAAGTTGAACGCCGCCTTTGAGTTAGGTCTTTTAGGCAAAGCTGAATGAGTGGGTACACTGGAACGGTTGGCTGAAAAGGAAACAGACTCAGCTGGAGGGCATTGCTGTCATCGCCATACCTTCATTCAAATCACAATCTCTCCACCACAGCGAATATGATGGCCCGAATCTCGCGAGATGGTGACTGTGTCGCGCAGCCAGGCAGAACCACCCAAACTGGAATAACGCAGGCGTACCTTTATCTATGCGTTTTGTCATTCTTCCTTATGCGAATAAAGTAAAATTATGTTTTTATTTTTTATACAAAACAATTTTTTTTTTGTTTTGACACGAGACCTTGATTTCAATTTTTTTGTACATGAATGCAATTGTATACAAATATGCTTGAACCCCTTTTGAACTCACATTAAGGTGTTCATATTATCAGACATAGCTTTACTTATGTACGTAAGCGTTGTATATACATACATAGATGCTCCCCTATTCATATATGTATGTATGTATTAGAACACCCACAAAAATAAAGTTCTTATTTTCTTCGCTCCACACGCAATTTCTAAAATAATGGGGATAAAAAATAAGATCTGTAATCTGGCCATCTGTAGTAAAAAAATGCCATGGAAGTTTGACCTAAAGGCTAAATATGCACTAAGAAATGGAATATGTCTTTATTGGCTAATATCTCCTAAACTAGCAATTTTAGGAGAAATAATGACATGACGACTTTTATTTAGATTGGAGTCAGGAGTAAATTGCCCATATAAATGTTGTACGTGCGAGTGTCCTTTCATGGACTTTTAATAAGTCGAAGTAAATTTTTTATTTTTCTTTTTTTTTGTAATGGTCAAATAAAATACTTGCAAAATGATGGATTAGATAAGCTATACATCGATTGGTAGGATATTAACCACAGTTTAATAATAACATTGCATTTTAAGTTTACTAACATTTTTGCAATGGTTGGTTGGCGTAAAACTGAGTAAAAACTGTTAAATTTCTAAAAACATGCAATATGGGATAGTTCAGAGGTCAACAAAAATTGTTTCTGATAATTATTGAAATGAAATATTTTTTTCGTTTATTTCGTTGTGCAGCCCTGATTGGAAGTTTGGGGATAAAGAACGAGATGTGTAAAAGAGTCTAGCCATCTGTAGTGAAAAAATTCCGTGCAAATTTGACCTAAAAGCTAAAAATGTACATTGTATATGTCTTTATTGACTAACATCTCGTGAATAAGTATTTCATAGAGAAATAATAACAAAGACTTTTATTAAGAATGGTATCAGAAGTAAATTTTCCATACACATTTTTTTTCCTGCGAATGTTTTTTTAAGCACCTTTCTTAAGAAAGTTTTTTTCTAATTAATTCAATTTTTTTTTCTATGATATAATATGTATATATTTTAGTTAAAAATTTAGTTTTGCCAGTAAAGCGGTACTCCACTGTCAAAAAGAAATAAATTGATAATAAACGTGCATAGTAATTGTGACCTCTAGACCAAGAAATTTATAATAAAAGTAAATCTGATAAGGCAGCATAATGGAAAAGAAATACAAAATCGTGTCCTTAATTGGTAAGTCTTTAAAACTTACCACCAGTACAAAAATTTGTAAAATTAAAAATTACTTGGACATATTGAAAGTCTTTGAAAGGACACTCGCAGGTATTAGATTTATGTATATTGGAAATTCACTCCTGACTTCAATATAAAGCAATTATGTCATTATTTCTGGTAATATTGCTGGTTTACGAGATATTAGCCAATAAAGACATATACAATTTTTTAGTGCATTTTTAGCTTTTAGGTCAAATTTGCATGGAATTTTTTCACTACAGATGGCTAGACTTTTTTACACATCTTGTCTTTTACCCCCAAACCTGCAGAAAATGCATTTGGAGGGAAGATAATTAGAACTTTGACCCATGAACTATCCCATATTGCATGTTTTTAGAAATTTAAAAACAGTTTTACGTCAACCAATCATTGCAAAAATGTTAGAAAAATTAAAATGTAATGTTATTATTAAACTGTGGTTAATGTCCTACCGAAGGATGCATAGCTTATCTAATCCATCATTTTGCAAGTATTTTATTTGACCAATACAAAAAAATGAAAAAAAAAATTAATTTCGACTGATTAAAAGTCCTTGAAAGGACACTCGCACGTACAACATTTATATGGGCAATTTACTCCTGACTACAATCTAAATAAAAGTCGTTATGACATTATTTCTCCTAAAATTACTAGTTTAGGAGATATTAGCCAATAAAGACATATTCCATTTTTTAGTGCAGCACATATGTGTAATTTTGGCCCACACATGTGCTGTGTGCATTCAGAAAATATTTTTAGCACACTGCACATGTGTGTGCTGTTGGGAAAAATGCATGCACACGCGTGTGTGCTTTCTTAAAAACTATTTAGGCCCATACTCTTGTGCTGTGTGTAGAAAAATTTGTGAGCCAAGTGTGGATTTTTTTCTCTCAATTAAAACACACACTTTACTTGCTGACATTTCTCTAAAATAATAGAAAAATATAAAATTTTTTATTATTTTCCAAACATTTTCTTATACCACAGGCTGCCAGCCTTTCCATCAAATCATTGCCAGGAATAGGGACGAGTTAGCTGCTTAGTTGCGTGAGGGGGAAGTCCACAGTTTGTTGTAAGGGTCCTGTCGACTTGCCCGCCGCATTAGGCAATTTAGACATCCTCCCTCAACGATTGGTAAGGACAAGCCTCATATATATTGTACTGCTAGACGTCCTTAAGTCAAATAGCGTCCGCGAAGCCCTGCGTGAATCAGTTTCTGGTTGAAGCAGCTTGAGGAAGCTTTAGCACCCTCATCAAATACGGGCAATTTATATGGCCAAATCTGTTTAGTGCAGTGACAAATTTAAAAAGCCCTTTGCCAGATATGTGTACCACCTAATGGTACTAGGCAACTATCGCTGGGAAGATTCGTTTCATCGAAACTACACAATCAATTATGCAAAAGATGTTTGAATTTACCGTATCACCCAACCAGTAAGACAGGTGACCAGTGGCACAGTGTCTGTTCTGAACTTACTACTCCTTGATTTCTTTAACACTTACGTGTCAGCTCATCAGTCTTCTCACTATCCCCGGTTCCTTTATGCTCCCCAGCCCAGATAATAATTATTTCCAAAAGGTCGTTCAATGCAACCCAAATCTTACCAATATAATCAAACGAAAAGCCCTATAAGGAAAGACCCGAAACTAAAGGACAAGATGGGTGCTTCGTTACCCGTTACGCGTATGTTTCCACACCCATCCCACAGTTGGATCCTAGGGCCCTGCCCATTGGCCTACCAAATCAAGGTTTCGTCCCTCATCGGATGATGGTTGTATGATATACATATCTGTATAATAGTGGTCGGCTGAAGCCGAAACATCCGTAAAATAGCCATGGAGTGCACTTATCAAAATGTACATACTCATGTGCATGAATTTTCCTACACTGCACAAAATTATATGTGCAAGTGCTTCAAACAAACTGCATACACATGGGCGTGTGCATAAATACTTTGAATCAAAAACACACACACGTGTATGTGCTTTGTTTCAAAATGCGTGCTAAATGGTTTTTCCATAAGCACACAGCTCATGTGCTAGAGCAAAAAATTTAGTGAGCATTTATTTGCACACGTGCGTGTGCCGTGTGTGTGCGTGCAAATACCAGGTTTCGGCCTTTAGGTCAAATTTCCATGGCATTTTTTTACTACAGATGGCCAGATTTTTTTACAGATCTTATTTTTTATCCCCATTCTTTCAGAAATTGTGTGTGGAGCGAAATAATTTCATACTTTTCCAAATCCCATACATTCTGTGGGTGTTCTAGTATGTATGAATATCCGCCGCTCCATGGGTGGTCAACGGAATGCAAAACCACAAACGAAAAACAAACAATAGCAACAAAAAATGTTCCTCCAACAACGGTGGCGACGACAACAACTGAAAGCACCAGCACGCAGCACTATAAAAGCTTTTATGTCAGCGCCTTCAACGGGCCGCGAAATCAATTCATTTGCCTTCCACCCTTTTCCTTACAGAGACCATGTCGCTTATTTAATTTCCATTTTTATACCCAGCTGTACTTGTACACAGGGTATTATAACTTTGTTAGGATAACGGTTGGTTGTACAGGTATAAAGGAATCGAGATAGATATAGACTTCCATATATCAATATGATCAGGATCGAAAAAAAATTTGATTGAGCCATGTCCGTCCGTCCGTCCGTCCGTCCGTCCGTCCGTCCGTCCGTCCGTCTGTCCGTTAACACGATAACTTGAGCAAATAATGAGATATCTTCACCAAATTTGGCATGCGTACTTATTTGGGTTCAGAATAGATTGCTATTGAAAATGGGTAAAATCGGACCATAACCACGCCCCTTTTTCGATATCGAAAATTTCGAAAAACATATAAAATGGGTTAATTCAATATTAGAAGCAGCTACAATGATAAAATTTGCAATATGTATTGATTTAGATGTTCTAAGGCCGATTTTATACAAATTTTTGAAAAGGGGGCGTGGTACCGCCCACGTATATTTGAAGAAATTTTAAAATTTTGACTCTTAATAACTTCAGAACAGTTTATGCTAGTATAACGAAATTTCGTAGAGGACATACTATTGTTGTGGTAAATTCAGCTATAGAAAATAAACGAAATCGCTTCGCGACCACGCCTACTTTTTCATAAAAGTTATATTGAAAGGAGGTGGAAATATTGAAAAGTCCATATCTAATTAACTGATTTCGCTATAATAATATAATTTGGTACATACATCAACTTTCATATTCTTTACATAATTTTTTCAAAATTTTGGAAAGTGGGCGTGGCACCGCCCACTTATTAGTCAAGCAATTTTTAAATTCGACTGCTAACAACTTCAGAACGGTGTGAGATAGATTTACGAAACTAGGTACCAGGCATGTTATGTTTATGTAGAGTACTACCACAGAAAATAAGAAAAATCGGTGAACGATCACACCCACTTTATGTGCACAGCTGGGTATGTAATGTTCGGTTTCACCCGAACTTAGACTTCCTTACTTGTTTTCTTCTACGTCCTTGGTATTTACACAGAAACACTTATGAACATGTATAGACGTACGAGTATGTGTGAAATAAGGGACTATTTTCTTGTGCAATTAAAAGGGGTGCCCAGTGTGTGCAACCCACAAATATTGCAAGAGTGTTTGCGATGTAAAGCTAGTCTATACTTAGTTGCAAAAAAGAACAATGAGCTTGGTTGAGGAGTTAAGTGTTAATGATATATATATATATATATCTGGAAAATTTATACGAGTTTTTACTTGTTATATATATATATCATCGGTGATTATGCAAAACCACGTAACGGACAAATGCAAAACCACGTAAAGAACACTTCGGTCAAAATTGAGATTGGCTTACCACGGACTCTGGGTACCCGGCTCCATTCTCCATTCAGTAACAAGAAATTAGCACTTATTGCAATAAAATGTAAAATAACGGCAAAAATCTTAGCCGTGCCTAGGGAGTGTCACAAAATTTTATTGCAAAACCACGCATGTGTCAAATAGTTTGTGAGTCTTAACCCGCACCCGGAATACAATGAATCGGAATATAACTATTCTTGTGCTCTTCTCATCAAAACTTTTTGTTGGGGTTAAAATATATTCTAAACATCTAGCTTTGAAGGAATTGGCCCCACTATATAACGGTTCTTGTTAAAGTTAAACTGGTTTTGTCTCTCCTGTCAAAATTGGGTGACAGCCAAAGATGTCAAGTCAAAAAATAAGTTTCCCCGTTTGGCAATTTGGAATTTTCCGATTTTCGATTAAATTCCCCGGGATGGCATAATTGCATACGGAAAAATCGAATCTTGAGTTCAGTTATTTGAATTGATTGGAAAAAAAGTGGTGAACATTATTATTGACCTACACTCAAAAAAGAGTTTCCTTATGTCAAGTAAAATTTTCCTTATTTGGCTCCAACGCATGACTTCCTTAACATTAGTAACATTTTCCTTAATTTAAAGACTTTTTTCCTCAATTTAAAGACTTTTTTCTTTAAATTGAGGAAAAATGTCTTTAAATTAAAGAAAATGTTACTTATGTTAAGGAAGCCATGCACTGAGAAAAAAAGTTTGAAAGTGCACATTGAAAGTAACATATCAAAACCACTTTCAAATCGATTATGACAATACTGTAAATATTACAGTATTTACTGTAAAATTGGCAGTAAAAACATGTAATTTTTGAAAAATATCAATTAATGATATGAGTCCACTTTCAAATTTACAGTAATTCATGTCAATATGATAGTATCCACTTTCAAATTTACAGTGATTCATGTCAATATGATAGTATATTCGAAGAATGATAGGGGTCACTTTCCAAATTGATATTACCCACTGTTGGACGAAAAATGACAGGGTTTACTGTTAATTTGACGGCCGTTTCTTGTATATTTTTTTTTTCAGTGTGTCTTTGGAGCCAAATAAGGGAAATTTTCCTTAAAATAAGGAAACTCTTTTTTTAGTGTAGCCTTTTTCGGTGATTTTCACTTATTTCTGCCTTAATTGCAATGTCTAATACAAGAACTATACATTTCGTTTTACAAGCTTACCCAAATCTTTACAAAATTCCAAGGAAGCCTACCAAATTTGTAACCACTTTTCAAATAATTTTTTGAATTTTTTTGAGAGTGAAGATTCGTAGGCCACTAAGTTTTACTGTAATGATTTGCTTATCTTGAGTTCGGGATATATTTTGCTGATTTTTGGTAATTTTTTTAAAGGACTTCTGTAGTTTCTTGCATACAAGTTTATAAGCGCAATTTTTTATATGAAAGTAAACACGTAAGTTCGCCGGAATTATTTAAAAAGCATTCCGTAGACTTGTTGAAAACTGAAAATTCCCCCCATAGAGTAGTTCATTCCCCGATTCCACGCACTAAGTCGAATTCCCCACAAAACGGGGCATCCCTGCTGACAGCACTTTTGTGGTTTTGCATTTGGCCGTTACGTCGTTTTGCATGAACACCGACGATATGGTGCTTTGCTCATGGTCTGAAGTCTAAAGGTTCTATCAAGCATGTTGTGCGAAAGATTAAAGCCTGATGAACCTGATGGCACGATCATCATCACCTTCTTAGTCAGAATTAACAAGGACCTCTTCAAGCTGTTTGTAACTAAACAAGGTTGCAGACAATGAAACCCTCAATTTCTTAAATTTCATGGTCGAAAAAATTAAATAATACTCAAAATACAACCGCCCTCCGGCAATATCCGAAAGTATCGCAAAAATATTTCGATATTTTGTTTTTTGTTAAAATAAATTTTGGAAGGATTATTTGTGGAAAATTAAAGTGCTAGGACGAAATGTTTGTCATTTTATGGGCAACTGCTAATTGTCAATACCCTGAGCAGTTTTTCTTTCCGAAGAGCTTGCGACCACCAAAATTTTAATTATCTTAAAAAAAGCCAGTCGTGCTGCACTATATATTTGTGCGGAAAAAGTGTTAATCGACCATAAATATAGCATGAAAATATACTTTTGATGTACGTACTAGCCAATTCAGCCAACTGTTCAGACCACCGCTCCGATTGAATGATCAAAGGGAGACCGATTTGCGATCCCGTGGTTGTTGTTATTGTATAAACGATGGGTAGCCCTGCCTAAACGTATACCTTTCTTTAAGCTAAATTGTCACAATGTCTTCTAACGGAGTTCCTAGGAAACGAGAGTTCCAACAGTTGGACCAGAGCGAAATGGGTGTTAGAAGAGCAGGTGGATAAATGATTGGTGTTGCGTGGAGACGAGCCGGCGATAATGTTAGGTTCTGAGCGGTGAAAATCCCGTGGTGTTTTCACAGATTTTATTTGATTTTGCTTCAAATAGTGTCGGTTGGGCATGACATTCGCCATTTACTAAAGGTTTAGAAAAAACTAGTGTTGGGCAGTATCGAGTCCAAAAGTACTCAGTACTCGATGCTGAAAAGTATCGGCAGTACCCGATTCTTAAAAGTATCGATACTGACTATTACTACTACTACTACTACTATTACTACTTAATACCCGAAATGTACTCAGTGTCTAAGTAGTAATTACTACTTAGTAATACGAAGTACTCAATACCGAAAATGTACTAGATACAAATTCCACGAGTTTTATGTGGTGACGAATAATTCTTAATTTTGTATAAAGGGGTTAAAGGAATACAAATACGAAATAATAATAAAAACATAGTTTTATTAAAAACGTTTGACGTAACGAGGTGGTATTAAGTTATATAGGTAAATACAATAAAGGTAACAAAAAAAATATATTGTACATACATGTATATTTTAGTAATTCATACACACATTTTGAACATGTATATTAAAAAATTAATTATTTTAAAGCAATTCAGTTTCGATGTGAGATTTATAAC